>JAZHYW010039674.1:0-12200 GCA_037355805.1 Ixodes ricinus | reverse complement strand
GGCCGCCATTGAGGGGTCACCGCAACGCAGGCAACACTGTGGACGACTCGAGGAAAAGGCAAGATAGCGGTCAACTCCGCCAGTCTAGCCGAGCGTTAGGTTTAACACAGCGGGAGGAGATTTACCCTCCCGCTACATTTTGCTTCGTCTAAAAATTCAAACCAAATCATTTCGAAGACTACTCACAATGGCAGGCGATTGTGAAGGATAGCATAGGCGTGTGATTAAATTTTCATATCCCGCGGGCTAACGAGCTGCCGTGGCGACCACGAGCAGACGAGAGGATTTGGTTCTACGGAACACGACGTGAACGATCGTTCAAGCTTATTATAAGATAGAGACACCATAATCCTACCTTGTGGTCGTTCGAACACATTTTACTCTATCCAG
The DNA here is from genome assembly GCA_037355805.1 of Ixodes ricinus. Taxonomy (NCBI): domain Eukaryota; kingdom Metazoa; phylum Arthropoda; class Arachnida; order Ixodida; family Ixodidae; genus Ixodes; species Ixodes ricinus. The sequence continues at coordinate 11,810 of JAZHYW010039674.1, read as the reverse complement.
CTTTAGAGCTCTTGGAAATTTCGACCGGTAAATGTTGACCTCGGCCGTCTTATTGACAACAGTGGGTGCCGTGAAACACGAGCCACAGATTTGCACGCTGCGGAACGTTTCAGATGTTTAATACGAAATGGCGAAGCCGGTGAAACGCAATCCATCATTATCGTTTAAACGGTTGCGCGAGTCTCACGATCCGCTGAAACGCGTTCAATTCTAGATAGCTTCACAAAACGAAGCCGCTGCACCATTCATGATTTGAGAACTGTGTGCTTGAAAAAGCGACTTACTGAAACGCCCTATTTATTGTAACGAGTCGACATCGAGTGCACACGGAGTGCTCTTGTCCAACATACTCGTAAAGGCGCTTTCAGGCAGCTGGGTATGGGCGCCGCCATAACCAACCTTCAGTTTTTGTTTCCTCTTGGTCCGTTTACTTAACTTCATCATTACCTCAGCAGGGCAGGTTATTGGCATTTTAGATTTCCACTGTGTTCTTCTCCCCAGCATTGGCCTTTGTGGAGGCTCGTCAAAGCTCGTTTTAGTGGCTTGGTATCTCGGTCAGCATTGCAGGTGTAGCCTGGACCGTGTACAACACGTCTATAAGCCACGTTAGAATATAATCCCCGCGGCGATTAGATTCCCGTGACAACGTCAACAATTATATACCAGCGACTACGCCTGTCGCCTTGGAGATGAGAGACTGAAAAGAAACATCCGCTTCTATTCTTTAAATTGCACCATATCAAAAATGCTTCTTGGTCAGTGGAGCTATTGACGCTTTTGACATTGATATTTGATATTGACATTATTATTTACATTTTGGACCCGAAGAAAAATTTTAAGAACGCATTAAAGTTTTCTTTTTTTTATTCTGATATGTAGACCTTTTTTTTGTGCGTTGGATGTGATATTTTTTCAGAGCACCACCAAGAGGCACCATTTCTGCGGCACTCAACGTGAAGCAAATGAACAAATAAATACTGTAAACGAGTTAAATTTTGCGGGCTCAAATTTTCGCAAATCGGGCCAAAGCTGAAAATTTGAAAATATTCGCGGGTTCTAATTTTTGTGAATCGAGTGTAGCTTCCGTAGCGTTCATATATTGTCGGAATTGTTCGCGGGACGTATTTTTCGCGAATTGTAGGCGATTCGCGAAATTCGCGAAAATTATGTCCGCATGAAAATTCAGTCGTTTACAGCACTCGATACGTGATTATACTCGTAAATCTTCAGTACTGGCGATCTAACGCTAAAGAACCCTTTTAAAGAAACGAGGTTAAGGGATCTACTACGGGAATGCGTTGTTTTATGTTCTACCGAGACATTAAACAACTTCAGTTCGCCGTGAAATACGAACAACGCTGGGTCGGCGAATTTTAATCGACACTTTTTGGCGACGGTATTGTCAGCTCGCGGATGCCAAGGGGACTACTATAGGAATCAATATTTCATTGGGAAAGGAAATCTAGGAGAAACAAAATGAAAGCCGTTTCCAAATCTCTGTAATGCGCAACTAGAGCGCAGCTCCTGAGGAGGAGGAGGGAAGGGCATGCCCCTCCTCCTTCTCCGTACCCTCCCCCTCCTCCTCGTTTCCTCCTCCTCTTATACTGCTGCTGAATTTGTTAATGGGTGACGTGACACGAAGTCGTGACGTCATTTTCTCTGCAAAATTTAGAGGGGGAACGTCCCATAATGCAACTTGCGCGGTTACGCCGAGTGCCGCTCAACCCGGAAACGGGCGCCCAAGAGCTGCGCTCTAAAATATAGTGGGTAATATGGGATCTGCAAAAGAGGGGGGGGGGGGAAATAAGAGACGTTTACAAATCTCTGGAACGCGAAATTAGAGCACAGCTCTTGAGGAGGAGAAGGGAAGGAATGGCCCTCCTCCTCCTCCGTACCCTCTTGTTCTTCCTTCCTCCTTCGAATTCAGTTTTTCTGCCAAATTTAGCGGGGAAAATGACGTCACATGACTTGGTGTCACGTCACCTATGAACAAATTCAGTTTCATGCTAGATTTAACGAGACAATTGATGTCACGTGATCGTTTAGGTCACGTGACGTCCCTTTTCGCTCTAAATTTAGCGCGATTACGCCAACGCCGACGCCGCGAAACAGGGAAACGGGCGCCTTAGAGCGGCGCTCTAAAAGCCAATGTGGACAGTACAAAGGGTAAGTATAAATTTTTTTGGCAGAAAAATAAACTGATTTGATTTAATTGGACTGATTTGATTTAACAGATTTATTTCGCAATGCCCAGCTGTCACAGAACAATATTGCGAGCGTTTCCACTTCTCTCGTCACGGTCGTTATGACATTGCCGCGCACAGGACCGAGCAAGCAACGCTCATTCATGGACTTCTAGAATGTTCGTGTTTATTCTTACTCGGGACGTAACTTTTATCATTTCGTCCTACTTTCTTGTTCTCGAAAGTGCCTGTTCATTCTCACCCCGAAAGCTCGACGCTCGAACCTTCTGGGCCGAATTTTCGTGATGCCGACTCACACAAGATAAGGGGCTGCGAGGGATCTTGTCGAGTCAGTCTCGCTCTCGCGTGCTGTTACGCTGCCAAATCGCCGCCCGGTTTTTCTGCTGTCTCGACGCTCGTTCTTTCGTTTACTTGGCACACGTTCGCCCCCCCCCCCCCCCCCCCCATCACACTTTCAGTTTGAAACGGGATTTTCGCCGCTTCTGCTCTTGTCATTTGTAACCATATTCAGTTGATAGAAGGGAGGCGCCATGAAGTTCCAGTCTGAGAACATGGGAGGTGGCATCGTCTCCATTTGTCTTGGACTTCCGAATCACTCTCTATCATCAGAAGTTCTCAATCTTCAACACGGCCTCAATCTCCCGATGTTGAAGCAAATACCTCCCTGCAGTACATAAGGCCTCACCGTTTTTTCTTAGCGTATTAAACGATTCCCTCTTTTGATTAATTTCTAAACTTTCAAAATTTTCTGAAAAACATAAATATAACTAATTTTATTTTTCTTTATGTCGCCGTTGTGTGTATAGGACGGGAGTCCAGTAAGCAGATTTTCATGCAACTCTATAAAGATTGATTTCTCAAATTAAGACACTGTAATTTGAGAACGGAGCTCTGTGGCTAAGCGGTGTATTTTATCGTTGAAATCTCCAGGGAAGAATAACCCTAAAAATGAAGCGATCAAAGTGAAGAGTGTGTTTTCCACTCTGGTCGATATTGACATTAACAAAGTGTGTAGTTGAACGACTGGGTGCATGATAAGAATATATAAACCAACGGAAAAGAAAAGCGACAAGTGAAAGACAAACTGGGTTTGTGTTTATGCGACAACGTTATTTTTTGTGTTCAAAATCGATGAGTAATCGATTTTTACGCCGTTTTATTTATTTGATATAAGGAGGAACATATTTTGTGTCAACTAGAAAAACAGTTGTTATGGAACCTTGGAAGGACAAACTATTATTATATTTTTGCTCTCGGCTTTCATCAACGTGAAATGCGTTTTTAACGAAGGTAACGCGTTGAAAATGTAAGACGCAAAAGCGAGTCGCGAAAGTGTTACTTCCGCAAGAAACGCACTGTTCAGAGGTGCTAGCTCGCTACGCGAGCGAGCACTTAGGAGGTCCCATTTGTTTTCAGGCACGAAGCTCGCGTGTTGCTGGGGGCCTTAAGCTTCATTAACCCGCGCTTGTCATCATTAGGCCCAACGGCCTCTCTCAGCTTTAAGAGCGCCGCGTGCGTTGAGTGGTAGCGACGTGTGCGGAACTTCGCACCAGGGAATGGCGCTCCAGAACCACGTTCTTGTGTAAGCGTGCCTGCGCGCGCACGTGCGCGTGTGCGTGCGTGCACGTGATGGAGTGTGTGCGTGCATGCGTGCGTGTATATGTACGCGTGTGTGTTAGTCTCTCCTTCTGTTTTGTGTGTGTGTGTGTGTGTGTGCAAATGCGCTAGTGTATGCGTTAGTGTCGCACTCTCTCTTTCTCTCACTCTGTGTGTGTGTGTGTGTGTGTGTGTGTGTGTGTTTGTGTGTGTTTGTGTGTGTTTGTGTTTGTGTGTGTGTGTGTATGTGTGTATGTGTGTATGTGTGTGTGTGTGTGTGTGTGTGTGTGTGTGTGCGTGCGTGCGTGCGTGCGTGCGTGCGTGCGTGCGTGCGCGTGCGCGCGCGCGTGTGCGCGTGCGTGTGTGTGTGTGTGTGTGTGTGTGTGTGTGTGTGTGTGTGTGTGTGTGTGTGTGTGTGTGTGTCGTGCTAAAGGAGCATTCCTGCTGTTTCGCGGATTGGTCGAACGAGGAACAGGAACTCGTCACGTTTTGTGCGGACGCCGAATAAACGGGCTTATTTTTATAGCTTTTCACCTTAGTGTTTGGACCATATGGTCACCGACAACTTAAGAACTCGCGGGGCGTGGTGAGTGGCGAGTGTCTCACCATCGCACTGCCACCAAAAAGATTGGGGTTTCAGCCGATCACCCCACCAAGGAACGTGTCACCAAAAACAGGAAGCGTGATCGTAATAGGCCAAACACTGCGTTTTTGAAGTTGTCGATAACTGTAGTGACTGACTGTTTAAGGAGCGCAGGGTGGGACGAGCCGCGAGCATGTTATTATTGTTTCGCAGCAAAGAAGATCGCTCTATGAGCCGATAAAATGTACAGATGGCGATTCACGAGGCAAGAAGCTTCCACGTAACAAGTCACACCCCGAGTTTCTGAAGCTCTCAGACTATAATTTCCACCTCTTACGGAAGATCTACAGTTAATATTGTCCAAAACACGCCTCACATTTCGGTCGCTGAGGTTTGTTGCAGTTTGTTGCAGTCACGAGTGAGTGTAACTGCCTCTACTGTAGCGTATTTACGTGCTTTGGCACAAAGCTGCGATAATTACTGCGTGACCTAAGCTCGACGCTCTTTCGATGTATCCGTTTTCCTTTTCTTTTTGTGCACCTAAGAAAAAACGCATCGAACTTTTGAAGGTCGGAAAGGTGAAGTTTCCAAAGCCAGTTGCGAAAATTCTCGACGGAGCTACTGACGATGGAATCGCATTAACCGCGGCCGTTGCGTAAAAATCGCGATCAAAATTTCCGGATCTTTATAAGTGCGAGTATTTTGGGCGTCTAGTGCGAAGAGGAGATCAGTTTTCGTGGACAAAGACGTAGAATTTCACTTTCATGGTTGAACGCCCGTCTTAACGGACAAAAACATAATATAGTACACACAGATATATCTTTTTTTTTTCTTTTTAAATATATTTTTTTTAAGGGCGTTTGATGTTGGAAGGGTTGGAGACTTGAGATTAGAAGAGGGAACTGGAGCGAATGGTAGGGCAAAGCACTCTGGCAGTGCACTGCCGAGATATATCCTCGTTGCGAAATCCCATTATCGGTCCGCAAAAGCTGGCGAATGTTATTGCGCTTTCGGAGAACGTCCTTCGGAACCGCAAGAAAGTATTCTCGTCAGCGAGGAACTTTACGAACTCAAACTATCTGTAAAGAAAAGGGGAAAAAAAGAACTTTAATTTGGCCTCGAAAGAGTCATTGGAGTCGAGGTTCGTTCGAATCGGTGATGCGCCGAAATTGTGGCACATAGTTATCATTATAAGTCGTTTAACGCAAGAGTTGGTCTATACACCATGCAAGGGCCCTAAACTCGTCAATACACAACGTTGGAGCAGAAAGTTCGCGGGTCGCGCCGATTGGACGTCGGCGAAAAAAAGCGCGAAGTCATCGTCCTGATAGGCTAATCGGTGCGCGCCGTCAACCTCGGCCCCAACTTTGTGCTTGACGAGTTTAGAGGCTCAACACGGTGTTTACAAACAAGCTCGCTTTGCCCACACTGGGCGTGGGCACTGCACTCGCGCAGAAACCGAATCCAACAGAAGAAGGAAGTCTCTGCGCATGCGCAGTGCCCACAGGAGCGCCACTGCAGCCACGTGACGTCCGTGATTTGAGTTGGTCAATATACTTGTTTTAAGTTTGACCGCAGTCAAAGCCACGATCCGATAGAGGTAATGAAGCAGCGCCAAAAGTACCCCGTCATGGCGCTCGCTGTCTTTGTGGATTTGCTATCCCCGGCAAAACCAAACAAGCCCCCGAAAAAAGTGCACAATCGAAGCTCATTTGTTGCCAGTGATTAGATTAGTCAGTGATAACAATCCCACGAACGCAATGGGCACCGTGACGATGCAGTTTTGGGGCTGATTGATTGGCTTCATTGGCGAGTAGCGTTGGCTGCTGTCCAAACTTAAAAGTGAAATCGGGTTACAGCGCAAGGATGACCGGTCTGGTTCGAGCGACGAAGGTTCACGGAAAGACGGAAGTTAAAGGGACCATGAAATGACCTTTTTACTTTTGACAAATAACTTTTACATTAAACTGTCAATGTTCACTGAACGCTGAACAGGCATCCGTTTTTGTTTCGGTTTATTAACTTTTACAGAAAAAAAGTATTGAAATATCGACTTTTTCATCCTCTCCAACTCACCGCAAAACAAGCTGCGCCGTAATTTTGACGGTCGTGACGTGCGCCGGCATCGGAACCGGAAGTTCTCTTGGCAGTAGGAGAATGGGAGCGTTAGCGGCGGCGAGTTGGCGGTGCGCCGGTAGGTTTTACTGCGCCGATGGCTCTGATGCCAAATACATTTTCTGAATCGGCGCCTCTCATCGCCGCGATAGCCATGGAGACATCGCAGCTGAGCGAAATTCAATTAGATATGTTGCTCTAAAGCGACAGCATGAAACTAGCCCCATACGCCGGGATGCCTGTTGGGAAGTGCGGCGAGTGTTCCGACGAAGACTCCAGTTCTTCATCGGAATCGGCGGAAGGCTTTGGAACCTGCCCGCATTTGCGGAGAACACTGTGAATGTGGCTGTAATCACGCTCGGTGTAAAAATGTTCCGAGCATGCACGAATGACCTTAGAGCCGGGGTCCCTCAAACCGATGAGCCTGCACCAAGTTCTTCGACGTGGTTCATCGAATGGCAATTGCGGTGAAACTGCAACTGTTTCTTTTTAATCACCGGACTGCAGAATCTGTGATTCGGGCACTTCGGTATACACTGCAGCCTTTTGGCATAGCGACCGAGCGATCGATCACAAACAATGTAAACACTACTTCAGTAGCCAGAAAACGGAAGTCTGCTATGCGAAGAAAGCGCGACCAGAAGCTAACCCGTTCAACAGACGTCGCTCGTGGGTTGACTGCGCAGGCGCAGTCGAGTCTTTCTCTTGCTTCGTTTACCAAACGATAGATGGCGCTTGGCTCTGAGCATTATCACATTCAACAATTTTCGTTACATCTCTAATTCTTTTTTTTTATTATTTAGAACATACTGCAGTCAAAGACTGGCCCAAGCAGGAGTGGAAAGAAAAACAAGTCAAATACAAGTAAACACTTTTGAAACCAAAAATAAAACAGATCGATATACATATTCGGGGCATATACCAATACATGCAACACAAGAGAGGGACGTGCAAAATACTAACATGCAAGATATTTATACAGAAAAGGTATGCACATCTAAGAAAAATAACTATCAATGGCATCACAAGAATTGGTAGCCTCAAAAACGCTAGAAGGAAGAGAGTTTCATTCCGAGATGGTGCAGCGGAAAGAACGAAAAGTTGAAACGATTGGTGTGCCTAAAGACTGGTTTTAATGAATATTGATTATGGTGCCTCGTAGGTCGTGCCATTAACGGGATGAGCTAATTTTGTGTGCCAAGCCGTACATTATTTCGTACGATACGAAAAAAAAATTTAGCCTGGAGAGCTTCCTACGCAGCTCAAGCGTAGCTATGCCATTCGTTTTCATAAGGTGTGACTGAGAGTCTAATTTTTTTAAATTTCCATACGATGACTCTAACCGCGCGCTTTTGAACCATTTCCAGCTTCGAAGTGTTCTTTTTTGTGAAGGGATCCCAGACAAGGCTGGCGTATTCAAGTTTCGATCGCACGAAAATGTTATAAGCTAAAAGTCTGACACTAGATGGTGTTTTCATTAGTTTGCGCCTTAGGAAACCAAGTTTACGGAATGCGGATGAGCAGCGGTGTTATCGATGTGTGTATCCCATGAGGAAGTTTTAGAAATCGTCAGTCCAAGATATTTATACTCTGAAACTTCGCGCACAGGGGAGCTACAGACATCGTAAATAAAATCAAGTAGAAATGCTTTGTTGGTAACCCGTAATAAAACAGTTTTAATGCGAATATTAATGCGAATAGCATTCTTTGGATACTTCACGCACTTTTCGTCTATGTATCATCTATCTATCTATCTGGCTATCTAACCTCTTACGCCGCGGGTCGATAAATAAATAAAAAAGACCGGCGCCGGCTGGGATTCGAACCGTTGACCCTTTGATCAGCAGGCAGACGCGCTAACCACAGAGCTATGAAGGCAGTCATTCAACGCATTTAAACGGTTGTTTATATCTTACCATAGGACGCGCTTACAGCGCTGTCACAGCTGAGCGCGCGCGCCATGCACGAGGGCTCATTCCGCCTCGTGAGGCTTGAGCACGGCCGCTAGCTCACCCTCTCCCGCGCCGGGAGAGGGTGATGTAGCGGCCGTGCTCAGCCTCACGAGAGCGGAATGAGCCCTCGTGCATGGAACGCGCGCGCACCGGTAGCTGTGACAGCGCTGTAAAGCGCGTCCTATGGTAAAGATATAAACAACCGTTTAGAGTACCGCTGGTTGAGACTAGCTGAGACGCCAGAAAGTCTGGTCGGTACCATTTTGAGTGTTTGTGCGTATGGCGCGTGCTTTGCTCGCCTTCCTAAGTGACACAAACGCACGTGCTGGGCTGCGGAGATCGTGCGCAGGGCTGTGAAAGTGTCAACAAATTTAGAATCGCCTCAAGAGTGGGCTGGCGTATCTAGAGTGTGCCGGCCACCTGACGAACGCGCATAACTCCGCACCGTTTGATGCTATTCGCATTAACGTAGATAATCATTCCCAAAGGATGGGTTCTGCTGATCTTTATTTCTGGATTCAATTTCATTTGCCATTCGGCACACCAATCTGCAATTTTCGAAAGTGGAGAGTTTAATGGATACTGGTCGGATGAGCTTGTTATATATTATTTGAACAGAGCCCAATCACCCGCAAAAGTCTAATGCTTACACTTTCATGGACGACTGAAACAATATCATTAGTGTACATTCGAAATAATAAGGGCCCCAGAACGCTGCCCTGGGGTACACCCGAAGATACACGCAACCCGTTTTTAAAATTCCCCACCAATATCAACCAACTGTATATCACGCCCTTGTAGGTACGATTTAATCCATTTAACAACAGGAATCGGAAGACGAACATTTTCTAATTTAAATGCTAATTTTCCATGAGGAACCCTGTCAAAAGCTTTACTGAAATCCAAGAAGAATATTACGTCTACCTGACCAGATTTATCCGGTACTAGCGGCGAAGTCGAGGACCGTTGATAAAAGCAGAGTTGTGGTGGAAAAACTCCTTTCTGAAACCATGTTGGAAAAAGAGACAAATGTTGGTTCCTTCCAAAAAGGAAGAAATGAAGTTTGAAATAATATGCTCCATGAGTTTGCAACATGTACGTACATGTGAGAGAAATGGGACGAAAATTCGTTAGCGATAATGGGTCGCCTATCTCGAATACAGGAAGCGACACGTGCTAAGAGCCAGTCATTCGGAAGCACACTGGTGATAAACGAAGTTTGAAATATTATGGTCAAAAAACGTGCCACTGACTCTGCGTACCGTCGAGGAAATATATTTGGAATCTTATCGGGGCCTACCATACCATGCTGCAATATGTAGATCTGAATATTCTTTGACAAAACGTTACGGAAACGTTCGCCATGTTTCTACTTATCGTCAACTATCGCGGTGCTGGTGAGGTAGGCTCTTACCCTATGGACGACGTGAACTTGCTAAACATGCCGCGGTTCCGCGGATGCATGGCAGTAAGAAGGCTGGAGTAGCTTTCGAACGAGAGAAGGTGTAAAAGAGTGCCCGGTTTCCTTTTAAAACGTTCTATAGCGAAGAAAATTTTTTTTTGCTTTCTATTTTTTGTGTTTTGGGGTTTCTGTTCACACCTTTGACGACGTGCGTTGGATGAAGTTCGATTTCAAAATCCGTTCACGGTCTTTTTAATCGAGGGAGTGAAGACGATGGGCACGACTACAACGTGACACCTGTTCATCTCGGCCGGTGTCTTCTTCCCCAATCCAAATATTTCAGTACCAGAGATTATTCGTGAATTAACTCCACGACGCCGTATATAAGCACTAAACAAAACGGCCCGTGCAAACAGAACTCTCACTTTTTTTGTGTGTGGGATTTAGGGGCAGACGTCGATAAACAAACGCCGAATTCACTCAGTCAGAATTCAAATGGGCACCGAGAACCCGGATTAAATGCTTGGACATCGGGCTTATGATGTCATCAATATTGTAATTAAATAGAACCGAATTGATAATATATATATTTTTTGCAGCGCAGCTTTTTGGCAGTGTTTGCGACCGATAAACGTTCAGTAACCAAACGAACTACATGATGCATTAGCCAAATAACTCGGTCATTAATTTTTTTGTTCATGACGATAGCTACGTTCGCCAATAAGGACGACATGTTCAATCAGATTGTGACATGAGCCGAAAGTGATGCCCCGAAGAACATGCCTGACGAAGCATGATGGGCTGACGACTGAATGACGCTGACAACTTAACAAGCGCAGGATGTGACGAGGCCTGATACCATGACTTCACGTGACCACGCTCCGTGACGTCGCATCAATTTACCCGCTCTATTGAGTGGGAACATTGACCCGTCTGTGCCAAGTCGGGGTGTCACGTGACCCGAGGTCACGCGACCTGGTCACGCCTCACCCGATTGTGTGCATCTATGTCCCCCACACTCTCCGAGTCGCGATGCCACGTGACACCACGACTTGACGTGGGACGACGTCGCGCGCTCTGTCGCGTGACATATTAGCGAGTTTTAGCGTGTTTTCCCTCCGCCAAGAACCTCCGCTACCCGGAACTCTACAGCCAAGGCCATCGGCGCGCAGGCGCAGTGACGGTTTCTTCGTAGCGGAGGCTTAGCGGAGGGGGAAACACGGTCTACTAAAACTCCCTAATATCACGGCGTCAAGTCGTCGTGTCCACGACGACACCCCGACGTCCCGTGACGACGATCTCTTCCCCGCTACATTTAGCGGGGGAAAAGTGGCCCGGTCGGACGGAGGGACCGGGGATTTCTGGTATGGGGGGGGGGGGGGATTCAGTGGAAGAGCATTTCCACGAGATAATAAATTCGGTCGCGAGCAATGCCAACCTTCAAGATAAGGCCCGCCCTTTTCCTTCCCAAACGTCATCTATAGTGGAACCAGGCAGGCGGCGCCTGAGACAGCGATCAGTATGGCCGCCGACGCGTCGCTGCCGTTTTGCGCCGGCTTTCTCGTCGAACTTCGGCGTGTTTGCTGTAGGGGGCGGGTCGGGCAGCCTCCGACGATGACGTCACTCCCAGGCCTTCTCTTCCCGGGCGGTATTTGGTCGCCGATGATATGAGCGCCATTTCCGGATAAGAATGCGCCCTCCATTCCTCCAGCCCGGCGCTTCTTCGCGGATTAACGTCGAAGTCGATCAATGCGGCTCTGGCCAACAGAGATTGGCATTGAACAGCTCGGGACGCGGCAGGCCCAATTTCTAAAGGCATGTGCAGTCATTGTCGTATTCGATATGAAGTCGGCGAGGGCATATTTGCATTTAGAAGCGAGGAGCGAAGGGCAGATCGCACTCACGACACTTCTCGTACTCTGGGGGTTTTATTTGTTTAATTTTTTTCTCTCGATTTT
>JAZHYW010039673.1:0-94743 GCA_037355805.1 Ixodes ricinus | reverse complement strand
TATTGCTGCGGACGCCATCAGACTCAGCCCGTGTGATTTATACACCAGCATCATGCACCTCGGTGCTTGGGTAATTTCGCAAAAGGTCTATAGACCCTTTTGCTGTTTACTAACATGAACTGCCGCTTGCGTCCCAAGCGACTTCCGGTCGGACCGACTTCTGCAAGCCTGTTGAGCTTGCTTATGTCACCAGTGCTAGAAAGCAAAAATGCTACATGGACAACAAAGTTGGAGATTTAGCGAGGGCCCGCGGCTGTACAATATTACATCTTGGAGGAGGCAGGTTGGTTTACAAGAATACTCGAAACATATTAACAGGTCTCGCACTCCTTTGTTCTTCTGGCGTTCACTTGGGGAACTGTTAAAGACTGGAGCACCCCCTGGTGGCGTATGCCACAAAAAGGGTCTACACACATTTTTCGTTTACTTTCGTCCCCAAACCTTTGTGCTAGTGATAGTTTCCTCGTTCATTTTGCTACGGGACTTTGTGAACACTTTGTGATACTCGAGTCCTAGATGCGTCCTTTTTTAACATTTGATCGATTATTTGGCGACTCTTTATATGTTTATTATCTCCATCTGTTCCCACTCCTCTTACCTGCATTCATTCTCATCAAGACTGCAATAGCCCAACCCCGTGAAATTCTACCACAGCCGGTAAGAAAAACCTCACGTCAGGCAAACACCACCACCACCACAACCATCACCTCGCCCCCAGTCACCTGGTAGACATATCCAATATGGCGGCGAACCAAAACATTTTTTTCAACCCGCCATTAGTTAAAAAGATAGAGGTGATGCAATAGGAGAATCCGTGACGGTTACGCTTATATCCTGAATGTCTTCTACCGGTGTGGCGACGGCTAAACAATGTTTTCGGCCGTACTGGAAGTGGGGTCATTCAAGATGGCGGCACCCTCGGGGAAAAGGTGCATATGGAGAGAACCCGAAGGAAAGGAGGAGATGAGAGGCTACGGTGACGTCAGAAACGCCGGAGCTCTGATTGGAATGATTACTATACTCTGTTTCATACTTAGCGTGCAACGCTGTCAAAGCTACTGGCGCGAGCGTGGGGCTTGACCAAGTTGATAATTTGCACGCGTTCTCGCGCTAACAAAACCATAGATGAAGCCACGCGCTCGCGCCAGTAGCTTTGACAGCGTTGCACGCTAAGTATGAAACAGAGTATAGGTAGACGCAGAGGCTGGCTGCTTTTGTCTGTACCCACGGGGAAGACAAAAGGAACCCAACGGCGTACAAAGGTGGCGCCCGTGCTTCGCTTAGCGTCTGGCGTTGAAATGCCAGGCCTCCCACAAAGAAGCAGACGACGCTGCTGTTTTGCTTCGATGAAAAGACTCGGTATAGAAAAGGCAGCTATTCGCGACTCCAGCGAAATCGACGCCGCGTAGCGGCAACGCTGAAAAGCTCAGAGAGGAGGTCGTTTCGACTCTGTCGTCTGCTATCGCCGCATGGTCCTCGTAGAGGCAGCAGAGAAAGAAACATCGTTCCCATTAATTATTTTTATGTTTTCGCCATGTCATTCCTACGCACTGACTAGAAGAAGGTTTCTACCGTCGAAAAATCGCTTGGCTTTCATATGTAACACCGATTTTACGCTGCAGTGCAAGACATTTATGGCGGTCCGCGTGTTGAACGACAAAAATGACCTCTTTTCGTCCGCCATTTTGCCTGACCAGCGTGCCCCCTATAGTTCGCTGGGAGTCGCGAATAGCCTTTGCTTCTGTACACCGCCCTTCTAATCGGAGCTCGGCGGCCTGACGTCACTGAGCGCTTTTATCTCCTCCTCTCGTTTAGTTTCGCTCCGCCTCCTTCTTTTTTCTTCCTCTGCCACGCGTATAGTTTTTGAGTGAAACCTTTGGACATCGCTTCCTGGAACGTCCGGTATGGAACCCAGCCCGTGCAATCAAGTCTAAGACACTTTTACCTTTTCACATCGCTTAGGTCAGCGCAGAGTGCAATCCGATAAACAGCATTTTCGCCACGTATATATCGTACTTACTGGAGAAAGAGCGAGAAAAACTCGATTAGAGCGACGTCTGCAGGGCGCATCAATCAATTTTAGAGCGAAGAAAGAGCTCGAACAGGACATCCGTGTAGCGGACACAGCGTGGGCTAAACTAGTAAACCACTCACGCGGGTAGGTGCGCTATTTTTCGCCTTACGATATACACATTTTTCATTTACTCTTGTACCCAGTTACCTAGTAAATATATCCAGTGTGGGCGACGAAAAAATATTAGAACATTTCAACCTGCAAATAGCAAAAACGTAGAGGGGAGGCAAAACGAGAATTGCTGATGTTTACGCTTGATATTCTGAATGTCTTCTGTTGGCATACCGACGGCGAAACAACGTTTTCGCCCATACTGGAAGTGACGTCATTCAAGATGGCGGCGCCCTTGTGGAAAAGATGTACCGTAGCGAAGGCTACCAGCCATCTGCGCCAATACAGTCCTGCGAACATGTTTACGTGACTACGCTCACCGCGCACGAGGCATTGGGTTGACTTCGACGCCCTACCTAAAGTCCTCTCTGGTTTATTGTAAGGCGTAGCGGAGTGTACACATAAACACATAATCACTCCAGCAAAGAAAGAATGAAAACAATTAAAGCATAAAAGGATTAGACACGAAATGTCGAATAATTCTGCTTAATCCGCGGGTATCGGTTGTTCTTCTCTTCGATAAGTTTTACCGGCAGATAAATACAAAAAGGAGCACCACGAACCGATGCACTCACTCACAAAACCGTTAATGGGCAAAGAAAAAAAAAATATATGTCTATATAACTGCGGGTATAATACACCCGAAACTACAAAAGACGAGGTTTTCCAGTTCATGTTGCGAAAAATGACAACTAAAATGACAACAACAAAAGAAAACATACTTTTTTAAACGTGGTTGAAGCTGCGGTGGTATTTATGCATTCGTGAAAGGCGTCTCGCTCAGGGACTGAGAGTTCCCTTCGCTCTCTCTCCCCCCCCAAAAAAAAAAAAGAAAGAAAAAAAAAGGATTCACGTTTAAAAATAAATTCGACCTCGCTTGCCTGGTACGTCACTTTTACCGACGTCTAATCAAACAGATATCTATATGAAACTAGAAGCACGCTACTTTAGTCGCTCCGGTAGGTAGAACCTTCGACTGATTCGACCGGCGTTCAATGTTGCCACCGCGACACGACGTCGAGCTTCCTTTGGGATAAGCTCAGTGTCTTCTCAGGGTCGTTTCTTTGTTAGATAAAATAAGAGATCTTCGCTAACAGTTTACATATTTTATCAGCGCCAATTTGATTATAATGTTGTATATATAAAAGAAACGATCTGGGCGACAGCCGATTAGAGTGAAGATGAAGCTGGAAACGCTGAAAGTATAAACGTCGTTTTTTTTTTGGTTCTTTTAGAGCACAGCTTTTTGGCGCCCGTTCGCGGCTTGAGGCTCGTCGGCGGTGGCGTAACCACGCGTTGCATTATGGGACGTATCCCATAATGACGTCACCAGGGTCACGAGTGACGTCACGTGGGATGTCACTCGTAGTAAGGAAATTTTCCGCTAAATTTAGCGCGCAATATTTTCCGCTAAGTTTAGAGGGGAATTTCCCGCTAAATGTAGCGGGCAATTTACCGGCAAATTGTCCCACAATCTCCCGGCTAAATTCCCTCCGTACTCTTCCTCCTCCGTACCTCTCCCTGCTCTCCTCAAGAGCTGCGCTCTAACTCGATATTACAGAAATTGGTAAACGTCTTTAATTTTTTATATCTCTTTACCCACCGTATGTAAATCAATTCATTGTATATATTGGCCGCAACCTTCATATAGCCACTGACAGCTAAAGACACGTCAGGACATCTTCATTATGACGCCGCCATACTAAGTCCCCTTCATCTTATTATGACGCTGCCATTATGAATCCCGATCACCTTATTATGGCACCGCCATTATACGTCGCCTGATTGCAATCTTCATTATGGCGCCGCCATTAAAAGTCCGATCACTTCATTATGGCACGCCTTTAGAAGTCGATCATCTATTATAGCGCCGCCATTCCCGACGACCTCATTATGTGCCGCCATTATAAGTCCCGATCACCTCATTATGGTGCCGCCATTATGAGTCCCGCGCATCTTATTATGGCGCCGCAGCCAGTGAGATTGAGACATTGATCGATAAGAACACCGAAGACCGAATCATGTGAGCATCAAGCGTTAAGACACCAGGCCACGCCCGTCGTTTCTTAAGCCATCATCGACGATAAGAATATCTTAGATATTAATATTTTCACCACTGAGAAAGGAGCCCCAACGTTGAATCAGTTGCACCGCGCCAAGAAATATCTGATCGATTTGTGCGAAATTTTAACACGTTTATAGAAATTACAATTCCGAATAACAAAAAAATCTCCTTCAGTTTATTGGTCGCGCATAGCTTTCCAAAGCCTTAGTTCCGGACGATGACACGTTTGTTTCGCATTTTGTGTCAACACATGTCCGTCTTCTTGTGTGTTCCCAAAGCAGGAAGAAAATGGAGAAGCCGAAACCTTTACCAGCGCCCATCCTTCAAAGTGGAGAAACATGTGAGTGAGAGCTTCTGAGCGTGTGCTGCACTAACCCAAAGAAGAAAAAACGACCTCCGCTGCACTAATGAGCCTGGAATATTAGCAGGTTCATAATCGGCAAGCGGAGGAATGTGCAGGAATATGCACTCTTAAGAAATCCAGCGTATCCACTTTCCACGCAAAGAACTTGTAGATCCAGTCACTCGAATCAACGAATAACGGAGGCTGAGTACATTTACTATATTTAGACCTTCAAATAAAGCAGTCTCTGCAGCGACACATAAGCATGACGCTTCACGTGCCAACGTCATGCTGTATGCGAAAATGCGAGCCGTTATTCGTTCGTTTTAGTGACTAAGTGCTTTGCAAGAAAGTAGACAAATGTTTCTTTTTTTTTTTACAATCGTAGGCAGCACGCCCATAGGGTAGCGGCGAATAGAAGAACTAGAACAAGAAGCTTTCATTTCGCATCGAAGGCCGTTAAGTGGGCGAATATGGCTCAAAACAAATCAGTCCTGCAGTTTGACCGGTTGCAAGCTTCTTACTACATTGTCGGCTCGCAGTTTCTTTCTCCTTTTTTCATCTATTTAATGAAGAGTCGAGGAGGGGAGGCGGATCAGAACTGTCGAAATTTGATCTAAGAAATATCTTCTGAACAGCGCCCCAAGCCACCCGCCGTCTTGTCGGGATGAAGCCAGCGAGACCTCCCTCATCTTACCAGTACCAAAGTCCGACATAGTTCTGTCGTTCTTCCGCGCAAACGTGGGCGAAGAACACAGGGCATTTCAGCTAACTTATGTCAAGAAAAAAAAAAAAAGAAAATCTAGTGCATGCTACGTGACTGATCTAGCGAGCGAACTGCAATGCTAGTGCTCTTCTTATAGTCAGGCTGCATGTCTTCTTTTTTTTTTTTCTTCCTTCTTATCTCTCGTGCACTTTTTTTTAGAGCTGTATTAAAGTACTTTGTGAGATCTCGCTTTATTGTCAGAACTCAATCTACGAGCTCTAGGCATCCTAAAAAGGCCGAAATTACATTCACGCGAGGCCGATTGGCATAGTAAAAGAGTGATAAAACATCCCGATACTTACCGTTGGCACGGAACGAAAGATGGCGCTACCGAACTTTGGTAGCGCCAATGGTAGGGTTGTACTAGAACGGGGAGGTGTGCCGTCCGGCAGCCTAGAGAGTGCGCTGTGTGCAAACACGCCGGTGAAGGCGCCGTGGGGCAGAGCGCGGTGGTCCGACGGCTGCCAGAGGCCTGGCGGTCGCAGCAGAGATGCTTTATTCGGCGTGAAAAGGCGTATTCTTTGTTTGTTTTGTCTGCTCGATTGTGAGAAAGAATAAGTTCCATCCTATCTCACACCCCTGTGAAAAAGCGATGCGGCAGAAGCTTATAATCAAAGCGCAAATATGGTTTTGGAGCGGTCAGTTACCATAGTCTCGCTTTTTCAATTGTTTTTGTTTCAATATGTTTTTATGGAATAATAATTTTCTATTTCACCTCACATACCAGCATTAAGAAAGCGAAGTTTGAGTGTGATATGATGTACGATGCTTTCCTCTCCACTTTAGTGTCAAAGCTCTTTTAATTATATTTTTGTCAGCTGTACATTTTGCAGACCTTCAAATACCTAGTTTTTGCTCTGGTGTTAACACATCTTTTTTGTGTAACCTGGATAAATGAAAGTGAGCTTTTCTTGACTTCTGTATTCTCAGTTAGAGCTTATAAACCAGGAAATGTCTGAATTCATTTTATCTAATGAGCACGCGTCATATGAAAATAAACAAGACTGGCAGGATAAATGGAGCAACTTCAGCTGGTGCCTTTATTGAAGAGCAATCCCACTTGGAGAAATTTGTTTTCTCTGACATGTCACACAGGTCACACAATCTTCTTAGACTTACTGATTTCTTTTTTTCTCTGCCTCAGTTTTTCCTCCTTTGGAATAAGACGTTCTTATTCTGCAAACAGAGAAATGTCGCTCGGCGTCCGAAACAAGGAGCGTTTTGCTTTTGCATGTGTTCTAATACAAGTTGCACCCCGGCACAAAACGCCGGCACTTCCTCTTTTTCTTCGCCGTATGTGACATCGTTGTATGTCCCGTGCTCTTCGCCACAGCGAGCAGCCACACAATATTCATCATAATCATTTATTTTCCTTGAGGGCCCGTGGGGCATTATACAAGGGGGTGCCAATAGAACAGAAACAAATAGAACAGCAAACATAATTATGACACTGTTAGCTAGCTAGGTAGGTTGGATAACGAGAGGGTAATGGCTTCAACAAATTTAGTAGTATCATTAATAGAAACGATGTTATGAGGTAGCGAATTCCAATCCTCGATGGCCAATGGTAGTGTGGAAGTCTGGTGAGAAACAGTTGATGATCGAATGGGACGTAATTTACATAGGTGATCTAGACGCGGGAAAAGACGATGGGGAGGTGATAGCAGTGATTCTTTGAGGTGGCAATTGGGATAAAAAATTCGATGGAGGAGAGAAAGGCGTGATACTCGGAGGCGAAGTGAAAGTGAATGAAGGTTAGCTGACTGGCGTAATCCTTACATGCTGGTATATGGTAAGTAGTTATAAGTAAAACGAAGGGCTCTGTTCTAGACGGATTCTAGATTATTTGTAAGGTAGGTCTGCCTTGGGGACCATATAGATGAGGCGTATTCTAACTTCGATCTTATACGAGTAGTATACGCTATTCGTTTTACTGAGGGTGTAGCAAGTTTGAGGTTACGGCGCAAATATCCGAGGGAACGTTTAGTATCAGAAATAACAGAAGTTTTGTGAGTTGTATCGCTTCACATACAACGTAAAATAAGACGAAATAATTACTCCAACACGCCCAAGTCAGCCTCGCTAAACGCTGCCTGACCGGCCTCCTGGCCCCGCTGTGACTGGCAGGGCCACCCCAGCCCCCGGCATAATTGGGCCACACGTGCGCGGTCGGCACACCTCCCATTTCTAGTACACCCTACAAACGGGTTCCCGCGTGGACACGCGGGAGGTCGCTCGTCCTCGCGGGAACCCATCGCTCACGAGTGGATGACAAGCGCCGTCCGTCGTTCGACCATATTCAGCAAGGTTCGGTAGCACCATCTGTCGTTCTGCGCCAACAGTAAGTGTCGTAATCTGGCTTCGCGCATGATGGTATTTTTTTCTTAGGATGTTCAGAGCTCCTAGATTGAGATATGAGCATAAAATGAGGATCTCAAAAAGCACTTTAGTTGCGCCTTTAATGCTTACAGAAATTGACACACGAAGGGTGCATCTCAATAGAAATGACGCGATGGAATGTTTATCAACGAGCTCTAAAAACTTGTATGGGATCGTTTGTACTCAAATGATTATTTAACAAGTTAGCTAATTCATTTGTGATAATGAACTAGTTCTGCACATCGCAAAAAGAAAAACAAAATCAACTTCCTCAACACGGAGTGTTCACTGGCAGCCATAGCTGTGTGCGCGACTGCTGAGCGCGTGCTGACAGCAAGCTTCCACAGTTCGTTTGCAAGCGTGCATTCCGCACCATCAAGGCCGCCGGTCTCGGCAGCCTGTTAGAACGTACGCTCGTTCTGAGCGTACGTTCTAAACTTTTGCCCTCAAATATAACGGCCAGTGAATGCCCCTATAGGGAGTATTCACTAGACGCCATATTTGTGGGTGCTGTTTAGAGCGCATGCTCAGAACGAGCTCTCATCAATAGGCTGCTAAGACCGGCACTCTTGATGGTGCGGAATGCACGTTGCAAGAGAACGGTGGAAGCACTAGCCATCAGCACGCGCTCAGCATTCGCGCACACAGCTATGGCCGCCAGTGAAGGTTCGACGCAAGTTAGTCGAAACTCGATGTGGTTATGCGAACCACTTCCGCAGTCTGTATGCTTCCAATGTGGCGTTTGTGGCTTCATTGCGACGTTGCCGCACCAGAACGATGAAAGCGAAAATCAGAGGAGGTGTCGTGTCGTTCCCAATCTAAGTGTCCACGAATTTTAAAGAGGACGAATGCATCATTGTGCAAGGCTTTTCTAGTGCAGCGGGGGCTGTATCACTAATCCAGTGCTTTAGCACAGCGACAAGAAGTTACCTCACGTGGTGAGCCATAAGAAAAACGAACCCGGAACGACGTAACGCAAAAGTAATGCTGTTTCTCACTTTATTTTTTTTTTCTGTATAATATGCCGAGTTGAAAGGCTTTATTCCTCGCGGTACCTAATACCCCATTCTCACAGGCACGTTAAAACAATAAAGAAAATAAAACTCAGTAAAAAAAAAAGAAAAAAAAACTAAAATATTTTCGTACGCACTTTAATAATGATGTGTGCTTATGTTTACTTTCGACATTATTTATTAGTAGGAGCGTCGTAATCGCCCATTAAATTTACGACGTAGCCCCGGCCGTTGGGGCGCGCCAAGCGTAGGAGAGCGCGAGATCGGAGAGAAGAAATAGCAAAAGCGACGTCATCGGCGCGAAGCTCGCCATACGCCCTACAACAATCACAGCACGTCTTTTTTTAGTATTATTGAATTCGGTTTACGTTAATTCTTGCCAAAATTAAGTGCGATTAAATGAATTCACAGGACTAAAAGCTATAGAAGTTAAGCTCCTAAATCAGATTCTTTTTTAAAAGTGCTTCAGCCTTCCTTTTAAGAGCTTTAGAAATAACTCCTTTAAAGAATCGGCGAGCCAGCACATTAGAGACTTTTAAAGGATCGTTCCGATACCCCCGATAGTCCCGATGACGATACCCGATAACGATACGATGCATGCGCAAAGGCGACGGAATATTAGAGAGTTTTTAGTAGGTCGTTCCGATACCTCCGATAGCCCCGATAACGATACTATGCATGTAAGCGCAAAGGCGGAGGCGGAGTATCGGGTATCGTTATCGGAGTCATGGGAACGATCTATAGAACTCTCTAGTACGGCATCGTTATCGGAGTCAGCGGAATCAACCTGAACTCTGTATTGGTAATTCCAGTGATCGTAACGATACACAGATACTGCCGCCGCCGCTTTTTGCGCATGCAACGTATCGTTATCGGGTATCGTTATCGGTGGGCACCGGAGGTATCGGAACGGTCTGCTAAAACTCTCTGTTGTTACAGATAATCCGTAGTTATTTTATCGCAACGTGTTGCACATGCACGTGTTGAACAGCGTGTTCATAGTTTTTATTTCTTTTTTTTAACACAGAGTGTGTTTTATGAGTCGCTTTTTATGGGAAAATCGTCATGAATGAGCTTCATGACCGAGCGTCATGGACGAGCATCCCGACCGAGCGAACCGTCTGAGAGCGTTACACGCTGTTAAGGTTTTACTAAAAAATAAAAAATAAAAAATTTATAAATTTTAATTAAAAAAACAAGTAGAAACACGTCCCAGTGGGGCTAAAACAAGCACTATACCGTACACGGGAGTGTGGTTTGTGCGGGCACATACTTCTGTGCTTCCTGAACATGTATCAGGCTTGTGTCATTCTGTACTCTTTTGTTTCACTCAACTAGGCGCAGTCTATTGAACTTTCTTGAAGGAATATTGAACTAAAATATAAAGAGGTTGACCTGTATTTACCTCTCTTGTACAGTTTTAGAGCAAACAGTAAGCTTAACACGATATCTAAAGAGAAAAAACATATTTTCATTGAGACGGACGTTGACAAATATGACTGCAGAACATAACATTGGCAGCGTGTGTGCCTAAGGGCCATCAGTACTCACACAGCGTCCTCTATTTTGCCGGTATTACGGAAGTTTCAATCCGTATTTATATTTTTATTTATTCATTCCTTCAGCTCCCGAAGGCAATTACAGAAAACGGGAAGTCGAAGTTTGTCTAATTAATTGCGGGCATTGGCTTCATATGTAAAGAAGAACGTTTGTCTAATTAATTGAGGAATTGGCTTCATATATAAAGTGGAACGCTTGTCTAGATAATTGAGGACATTGTCTTCGTAAATGTTCGCTGATTGTAAAGAGTAAGTTGCTATTTGTATCCAAGGTCCTTCCTCCGGCGCCTTAATTATGGAGTATAAAAAATATTAAATGTGTATATATATATACCCAATTTAACGCAAAAAAGTGCGTCTCTAAGCCGCGGCATTACAGCGCTATTGTTCAGTTAAACGCAGCCATTAGGTAACATAACTGGCTTGCAACAATAAGGGTTATACAGTTAATGGGAGAAACGCGTAACCCATTAACGGAACACGAGAACTGACGCACTTTACTGGCACGACTGAACATAAGATATAGAGAAAACATCAGCGCCGCGTGCTATCTACGTGACAAGGCCGGCGCACGTAATGTCCGGTCTCCTAATGGGCGTCAAGGCACGACGAAAACAAGGAACCGGGCTGGTTCAGGCTATATGCTCTCGTAAACGATAACTGCTAATGGTACTCATATTCTTCTTGCCACGAAACACCGCGCGGACACATAGAGCAAGGAAGGCATTCTCACTTGCTCGTCGGAGCGTTTGTCCTTCGAGACTACCTGAAAACAAGGAGCAGACGAGAAACAAAGATGGCTGTGATTGGCCGTTGGGCGAGTCGTAGCCGTAGTCGTAGCGACTCGAACGGCGGTAGAGAACGGTTGCATCGAAACACCTAAGCAGAGGTACCGATGGACACCACTACCGGCTTACAAAGGTGGTGGTTTGGGGTTACACGAGATCAAGGCTTTGTGGGCGCCTTTGGCACACAGGCGCTGGAATGTCTGGGACCGCTGGATGGCATTCTCAGTTTGAAAAATGCCATTCTTGCATTTTTGTAAATTTTTATTCACACCGTTCCGGATTCCCTGATCAAGTGATTCTGGATAGACTTTTTACAAAGTTACTCATGCATCGAGGAATATTCGACGAGGGTAGCTACATGCGTTGCACGTGCTGGCGTCTGCAGCCGTGACCGTTCTCAAGAAAAATCTCTGCCATGTTTGACGTGCATTCGCCAACGCTCTTTTTGATCATTTGCTTCAAATCTTTCGTACCAGCAAGGCGAGCGTTTGTAGCACGTGTAACCGCGTTCTTAGCATGTTGCTTGGTGTTTGGGTATTTTGGCGAAAGGTCTAAGGATATGAACACCAGAAAGCTCAACCACACAAAAAAAGAACAAAAAAAAACTCTTTCAGCTATTTTATTTTAAAAGCCAGCTTCCTACTTTCGATAATACCTCAACGCGTCGGAAATTTCGCGCGTGCAATCGGAGCCAAAGCACAATGCGGAAAGCAACCAGCGCGCGTTGGTTGCTGGGCATCCTAAAGAGACGCCCTGCCGTGCTTAAGTGCGCTTGACACACGGGTGTCTGTAATTGCTTTAGTCTCTAAAAATGCAGATGTCAGATTAATGGCCATCGCGGTAGAACTACGTACTCCTGTTTAGAACTCTCGGACCTTAGGCCTTAAGGCACCAGGAAGGAAGTACCTCAGGAACGGGGTGACTTCGAAACAGGACCAGGTCTTCAACCCCCGCCCCCCCAGACAAGTAAGGCAAGACATTACAAGCACGCTTCTGGATTTTATTAAGGAAGCTGGCTTTGAAGTCCGCTTATAATTATCCCCCCCCCCCCCACACACACACACGCCTCTAGTACCCCGAGTGCAGGTCTCGATGCTGCCGACTCCTTCCCCTCTCTATTCCCCCATATGCGTTTTAATCAGAGATGTCAGTAATGACATTACTGTGATGAAATTACAGTAATTAAATTACTTTCTGTGATAATGAGTAATGTAATCAATTAGTTCTCTGTGCTGGTAATTTAGTAGTGCAATGAATTGCTTTACAGCAGTAATTTAGACAAAATTACTCATTGCTTTTTGGAATTACTTTTGTCCCAAATGATGAAGTTGGTTTGCGAGTTTAAAAAAAAGAGAAAAATTATTTTGCAAAGTGAAATTTCAAAAAATAGACATCAGAGCAAATAAACGACGGCCATCTGAGCGCAAAGCCTCCTACGAAGAAATCGACAGACACACAAAGGCGGGCTGGAAAGGCGAAGGAGTAAATCTTATGTGTAAACACTTCGCTGGAAGGCCACCGCTCACGAACTCCACGCAAGACAGATTCACGGCGTCACGTCATCACGACGATAGTATAACGTCGTTCATACCTAAGCTGACAGTGCGGTGGAGGCTACGAGCTCACCAGAACCAATCAACCACCTTCCTTTGATCACCTGACCCGTCCCTTTCCCTGCGCGTGGGTACGAACGAAAGCGCGGTACGTCGGCAAAAGATAGCCGTGTGACTGTTCCAATGAGCACGTAGCTTCCACCGCACTGTCAGCTTAGGGATGAACAGCTTATAGGCTACAAGTCAAAGGGCACATCACCAGTGAGGTCAACTTATTTTGAAACCTGAGAGGACGGTATAAACAGATCCCCAGCCTTCTCGCTATTTCGTCAAGAAACGTCAAACCGTAAGCTTCGACCACTGCGAATAACGAACGACCGGAATAGATATAGTTAATCCCAAAAGCCGTGTCAATGCCCCAGAACGATTCGTGCGTATCTCTGGCCTTGTTAAGTACATGTGCTTTTTGTCGACGAAAACGACGGGAATCAAGTGAAGCAGACGGCGCTCGCGGTATGCCTCGCTGCCTTCCTTGGGGAGTTTATTCGGGAATAAGCCTCCGAGCGGATATCGCCACCCGTTTGTTGGGAAAGTAGATATTTTTGGAAGCTCGCGCCATCCCTTTTCTCAACTGGCGACGCTTCTGCCTAGCAAATATCCAGCCCCCTTGTGCGACAACGCGTAATAACTTGGGGTCTTCGGGTGTTTGGAAACGATACCCCTTGAGAGGAATAACCGGGAATATGTCAACTAGTGCTCGTGGGAGAATATAATTAGATTGCGTCTGAGTCGAAAGGAAATCGTTTCACGTGACGACTCCTTGTAAGAACGAGCTCCCGTGGCCCAACTTAAGATAGTTATACGAACTATAACTTTTCTAAATCAGGAAGACGGAAACATATCACCCTTTAACTAAGGACCTTCACTGTTGAATGAACAGCGAAACCGGAGAGTCGACTGTCTTTGAGTCACATCTAAAGAAGAAGCTATTCATAACGCTTAAAGGCCCGTTCACACACTAGCGGTCTCTTAGAACCTTGTGCCTTGGAACCACTTAATATCTCTTATGACGAAAGGACGCACTGGCGCCATCTATTGGGTAGCAGTGTAAACATTGGCGGTCTGGCATATCTTCTAGTTCTCTCGCGCATTATTCTTTCTTTCTTGGCTCGGAAGGCTTTTGCCAACGTTATAAATCAGCCTTTTTTGATAGGTATTACGCACAGTTGACCTCGGAAATCGCGCGAAACCTTCGCTCTTTTGAAATGCAGTTCCAGGGTCCCCGCATAGATGGCGCCAGCGTGCCAGTGTGTTCTCTCCTCCTAAGAAATTTTAGGAGGTTTTAACTGGTCTCGTCTCTCTCGGTCGTACTCGGTTGCAAGTGTGTGAACGGGCCTTAACACTTATTTCGTTTGCGCCAGAAAAGGACTGTTCAGTATGGTTCACTTTTTGGCGCATAAGGTTGTTGCGGTATAACAGGAAGATCTGAGTTTGGTGCATATACTGTAAATAAAATGAGCCCGAATTACTGCTTCAACTGTCGAAAATAATGTCAAAGTAATTCAATTACTTTTGGAAAGTAATTGTAATGTATTTGGATTTCGCTTTTAGTCTGTAGTAATTTGTAATGTAATTTAATTACTCTTTGCCATCTCTGGTTTCAATACCGTAGTTACTAGCGCTCTGAACTGTCATTAAGACCAACGACAGTTGACTTAAAGCGATCGGCCTTGCACAGCGGCGCCAACTGTCATTGAGCCGCTAACGATCATTGAGTTCAACTGAGCTGACCTATTTCAGTCATACTCTATCTCACCTTATGATATACCGCAGGAAAGGCTACAAGTGCGAGCTCCTTGCTCTGGGGCAAATCTCGGTGGTACAAGCTCGCGCTTCTAGCCTTCGCTGCGGTGCAACATAAGGTGAAACGGAGTATATCGCAACCACGGTGGAAGAAACACATTTAGGTGATGACTCTGGCCACTATTCCCTCGGGGAGCGAGCGACCAGATTGTGTTCGGAGCTAGCCTCGAACCTGGAGTAGTTAGTTCCGCGCCGCCGCGGAGGGCGCGGCGGTATGCGGTCCGTCCTCGGTGGCCACGGTGTCGGCGGCGTAGCGTGCTCGGCTTTTTTCGTGGTGTGGGGGGGGTGGTGGTGGTGTGCGGCCAGTGGCTGGCCTTGTGTTTTGCTTTGGTGCTGTGTCGATCACAGGTGCCACCATCGTGCACGAAGGTGAGCCTTAACCCAAAGAAGAAGAAGAAGAAGAAGAAGAGGAAGAAGGAAGGAACCCAGATTTACGGACTCTGGCGACTTGGTGATGGCGTGGCGGCGGTGAGGTACAACAAGAAGCGGTGAGCGAGGCAATGCGGGACCACCGCTGGGAAAAACAACCGGAGCGGTCGGTTTGGGAGGGACCTTATACTTGGGCGCCATCTATCCCCGTGCGAGCGAAGCGAGCTCAGTGCGCCAAATATAATGTAGCCGCCGCGTCGGGCAGAGAGTCATCACCTAAATGTGTTTCTTCCACCGTGGGTACAACAAGAAGCGGTGAAGGAGAAGATGCGGGACCAGCGTTGGGAGAAACAACCGGAGCGGTCGGTTTGGGAGGGACCACCTTATACTTGGGCGCCATCTATCCTCGTGCGAGTGAACCACCGCGTCAGATAGAGAGTCATCACCTAAATGTGTTTCGTCCACCGTGATGGTAACTCATGGGGGTTCACCCCCAACAGAGCAAGAGATGGCGGCCTCTGCCGCATCGCCTCCCATGACCAGCGCCAGCGAAGCACTTACTATTGCAGAAGATTGGGGGAGGTATCTAGAAAGTATCGTAGCAGCAAATATTGTCCGAAGAGGTATGCTTCGGGACCACAACTGATGCTAGAACGATTACGGTACGTCGCGAAAGCCAAAACTCGGCGAGGGCGGCCATCATAATGTCGGTGCCGATAAGACTTTCGTTTTGTCTCTTTTGCTTGAATTCGTGTGTAACGTTTTTATTGTCGTTTCTTTACTCTAAAAAACAAGAAAGCAGTTTTATAGTTTTATTTATTTTGTTTAAAGCGTTCATGTTGAATAGAAAGTGTAAATATAATCATTTGCATCGCTATTTAAAAAAAAGAAGATAATGTGACATCAGTTTTGGTTTCGTTTCGGTTTCAGTTGTGTCCCTTGACGCGCATCTCAACTGTGGTTTTTACGCCTAAGTACCGTGTAACACTGGACGGCTTAGTTGAGCTCATTGACAGTTGGGAGGTGTCAACGATCGTTGGCTTAATGACAGTTAAGAGCGCTAGTATAACTATAGGGTATAAATCATCGTTTTCTACCCCAAGAAAGTTAAGAAAATAGATGAATTTTTATAGCTTGTTTTAACATAAGTGCGTACGAAACAGAAACTACAAGAGCGAGCGTGTTGCTTTGACCGATACATTCAATGCACGAGCGTGCGTGCATGGCAGTCCGCGTTCAAAGGCGGCTTGTGTATACTTCATTCACCCTTAAAGGGACGGAAACGAAATGACGTGAGCGCGAGCTCTCTACCTCTCGCTTCAAAGTGGACCAGCGAGTATCATGTGCATATCGCGCTCAAGATGCACGTCAGTAAAGATATATCGCTGGGCGCCATGCTTGTGGGCGACGTCTAGAGCGCAAGCTCTGAACGATTCACATTAGTGGCAGCTGCCAACGCCATCGAGCTCGCGTCTTCGAGCGCTGCGCAATGTACGGTACAACAAGAACGGTGGAAGCTCGCCATCAGCACGTGCTCAGCAGTCGCGCACACGGATATGGCCGCCAGTGCACGCTCATATAGTTCCTGCACAGCCAAGGGGCAGACTTGCACGTAATCCGTTACAAGTATCGCAATTACTTGTAATCTCTTACATTTATGAGTAATTTTGTAAGGGAATAATTATATATCTTACAAAGGAATTTTAAATCAGTTTTTTTTTTTACTTATTTACGGAAGTGAACGATTGTAGTCCGTTACATTTTCGTTTTCATTCACGGGAAAAAAAAGCGGGAATATAAAACACTAACAAAAAAAATCGTTTCTAGAAAAACACTTTTTTTTTTTGTAAGGGAAACCTTTACCAGAATCACACTGTCAACTGGCTTTGTTCACAAGCTGAAAACCTTTCACGTCACCTTTTTACGTCACCTAAAACCTTGATTTGAATCTTTTCCTTTTTTTTTTTCGTGGCTTGGTTGTTTCCGAATTGTAACTTGTCAGCTTGCTCGCCCACGGCGAAGGGGAAGCGCACTGATACAAAGAACCGGACTCTTGGTGCAATCAATATTAAACTCCCGAGGCCCTTCCAACGAAAAAAACAACAAAAAAACAACACCAAACAAACTGTCGAAGTGCACGCTCGCTGGCGTAGCGGATCTGTTTTCGCGCCTTTTCTTCCTGCCCCTTCCTTTTTCTTTGCTTTCAAAGGCGCGGAGGGGACACAAAACGATCGTCAACTGCGCGCCTGCCAAAAGCTCGAGACAATGCCCTCTTCGGTTAGAGTGACGAAGACAGTTTGCATAATGTCACAACAGCAAGGGACGCTCCTTTTTCCGCTAAATGAACTTCAACACAGAAATCGACTAAAAAGGATGTGACCTTAACTGACAGGCCGCTCAAAAGATATTAGCACACTTGTGATATTTGGAACAGACGAATGTTTTATTCGATTTTGTGCTGCTTTTTCCTAATCTTCTTATATTCTAGAAGCTTCAGGTAGCCTTCATTCCCATCAGCCTTTTTCGTTGCATTACGCGTTTCTCTTTTTTTTTACAATATTAGGACATGTTTTTGGTAATATATGGCAACATTCAGCGATGGTAGTATCGCAGTGTGAGAATCCGCGCTTCCTAGCTCCTAAATGATCGGCTTCAGAATGAAGGTGCTTTCTTACACCTTCCAGACGTGTCTGTATGAGGTAAGACTTATAGAGCTCGTATTTCACAGACTTTAGAGTAAAAGCCGTCGCTGTGGGGGAACGCTGCCGTTGCCTCACCTGACATCTAGCTGAAGAACACTCAGCTGTGTTACGGCCGACCCGCTCTACATGCCTCGTGGACTTCATCAAGAATCGGTAGGCACGGCAAACGTGCGTCTACATTTCCGTTTTAATCGACATCATATTTGTGTGTTCTGGGGGACCCCCTGATGTTTATGCAGGATATATATCCTAATAGGTCATCCTCTTATTCACCGGCGTCTCAACCAAGGAACGACATGTGGTCAGAGCTAACGCAAGATTGATATAAGAGCGTATTCTATAATTGAATTGTTATTTGTAATTACTGTGTCTTGCTATTTTCATATGCCGCCGTTTGGCAATATTTGCCGCTTAAAATATATTTAAATATTATATTAACAGACGTTGATTTTAATCGAGGATTACTTACCTGTAATACATCGAAGCTTTGCGCTTTTCACCAGGGTAGAGAGCTGTTCTATTTTTCTCTAGAAGGACGCAATGCAGTTCGTCGGGTAGTTGGAAGCAGATTTGTGCCTATCTTAAATGCACTACTCAAGGTACTGTATTTCAAATACTTTTGGCAGTATTTTGGCAGCTTTCAAATACATTGAGTCTGAGAGTAATTGCTACTCTATCTTAATTACCTTTCTCACTACCTTGTACTCGACAGTATCTGTATCTCAAATACATTTTGCAACCTTGGAAAAAGAAATCGTGGGAACAATCTACGAAACTAGAGAACAGGAAACAAGGCCCGAGCCAAACGCAGCCTTCAAATGCCAACAAAAGAAAAGACTAAATGAATAGCCGAAGTACGCCCGCCGGTTGTCCTCTTACCCACTTTTTTTTAAAGCTTTTTTGAATGGCGCGTTACGCTCGGAGCTAGCGAAATGCTGGGTGATGTCATGCCGATTTTATACTCAGACACCACCTTTTGTCTGGAGCTTGAGAGGTTCCGTCAGCGGAGGATTGCGACGCCAATGCTCTGTACGATCACAATGAACCATTTTCGGAAATCGCAGGTTCGGGGGTTCCAGTATGAAAATACGAGAACACGTTTTCATGCGAACACAGACACTTTCTCCTCTGTCGGGCAAAGTAGCTAGATCCTGCTGGCTTTATTGAGCTGCAGTGACCTAGATTGGGCTTCCCCAGAGCTCCCTATGTGCCTATTGTGGCTTAACTTTTGTTCTGAAGCTCATTCAAAAGCGTGTATTTCATCACCTTCCAAATGCGAGCATTGTTTCATCCTCGAAATCCTCAAAGCCGGTTTCCGCCAGGTGGAGTAATTTATAAACCATAGTCGGTGAGAGGGTAGAGTAGGAAACATCCCCTTCACTCCAGCATTCCCCCTGCTTCCTTCTCCAGACCCTTCCTTTTCCACGCCCTGAACCAACACATTTACCTGAACTCTTAAGGCCCGTTCACACTCTTGCGACCGAGTACGACCGAGAGAGACGAGATCTGTTACAACTTCTTAAATGTTTTTTAGGACGAGGGAACACACTGGCATTGTGGCGCCATCTATGTGGTGACACTGGAACTGCATTTCACAAGAGCGAAGGTTTTGCGGGATTTCCGAGGTCAAATATGCGTAATACTCATAGAAAGGCTCGTTTATAACATTAACAAAAGTTTTCCGAGCCAAGAAAGAAAGGATAATGCGCGAGAGAAATAAAAAATATGCCGGACCGCCGAGTTTACACTGCTACCCAATAGATGGCGTCAGTGTGTCCTCTGGTTTAAGAAGTTTTAAGGAACACAGGTTTAAGAGGTCGCAAGAGTGTGAACGGGCCTTTAACCTTTCACCGACTGCAGTGGATTCTGATTCTGGAATCTCGACCATCTAAACCTCAGTGCGTTAAGAATGGTTCGAACTGGTGCAGAAAGGGGGCAGGCGAAGGGGGTTTAGAAACGCTTTTGTAGACACTCTCCTGTGTATTCTGTTTCCCTCTTGACCTTCATAATATTCTTTTTTTTACAGGTTGAAGGTAGAGGTGCTCCGTGTAGCTTATAACGGGGTTAATCAGCGACAGATGCTGCTGTCCTCGGGTAGATGTTTCTCCTGAGCGTGCACGTGTGTCGTTCACTCGCGTACTCATCAAGTCTGGCTACCTGATCATCTTCTAGTTCGGCTCTTATGGATATGCAATGCCGGAGAACATGTCAAGTCCCCCGTATAGCGGTGGGGCATATTACGAACTTATTACGGAATGCGTCATAAGTCGACCCTGGATACAAACTAAAGCGCGGCAGGTGCCATATATCTGCAATACATGAGTCCCGTCTGTTCCTAAAATATTTCGGCATGCATTATCTTGCATATCCCGAATTATTTCAGAGGAAACTTTAATTGCCGCAGCTAAGGCATTTTTCGAACGTCATAAAGATTACAGAAAATTGGGATTTTCAGGGAAGTCATCCCTCTCTGTCTTTTTATTCTTGTCTTACCAGCTTGCAAAACCTGTCGAGTACCCTCAAATGTAATTCAGTTACTTTTTCAGAGTATTCGTGCTCTACTTAAGATAGTTCGTACTAAAAGTAACTTGAATACTATTTTGAATACTTTTTCACGTGGGTATTTAGTATCTTATCTCTAAATACTTTTCTTAGGTATTTGGCACAACACTGGCTGGAAGGGTATTCAGCGCGGTGGCAGACATCTTTATTTGAAAACAACGCAAGATGTCGGACCACACTTTCGCGAGCCCTGTTGCTCAAGGTCACAAAAGTGTGACCGGCGGCGACCATAAGCGCTTCCATAACACTCGTGTTTTGTGTCTTACCCTAGGAAAGTAGGGTTGAAAGTAACGCCGGAAAGTAACGGATTACTTTTTGTCGTAACGGTCACATAGTTTTATAGAAGGGTAATTGTAACTGTAGTTAGTTACAATTTAGCCTTGTGTAATTGTAAACGTAATTCCTTACTTTTCTCCAGTAACGTGTACAAGTCTGGCCGAGGGGTACTGTAGTTTCAAGTGTTTCAACTTCGTGGTGTCAGCGCGTGACAATCTCGTCTAGTAGCGATATCCGAGGACTGTACGTGCTATGGCCTATACATAGCTTACTCGTAACGTCATTCGCGGCAATGCCGGTATTTTATGTGCCACGAGCGTTCGGTTCACCGTGTTAGTTTCCCAACGCAGAAGTAGTAGCTCGAGGGAACCAGAAAGTAGAAATAACCACCAGGACCCAGCAATGGCGACACCTGCAAACTATTGAGGTATACAGTGGGTGCCCTATTTGAGCGTTCCATTTACAGGGCAGTTACAATTGAAAACGACCGTGTTGGTTAAAAAGATACAAAACTTGAAAGTATAAAACAGCGAGGACGAGGACGGGAACAGGACATCCTTCAGGGCATCCGGGTGTGTGTGTGTTCGGGGGGGGGGGGGGGTTGAGATACAAGGTTGCCAAGCCGAGGGAAATTGTTCCAGGTTAAGGTAATATTTAGGTCTGTGGGGGAATAAGGGTAGATCCTGCCAGTTTGAGGAAATTTCGGGCACCGTACACTGACAACAAAATGTTCGCGGGGACGTAATTTTCGAGAATTTCGCGATTCACCTACAATTTGCGAAAAATAAGTCCCGCGAACAATTCGGGCAATATGTGAACGCTACAGGAGCTACACTCGATTCGCGAAAATTAGAACCCGCGAAGTAATTTTCGAATTTTCAGCTTTAGCCCCGATTCGCGAAAATTTAAGCCCCGAAATTGAAGTCGTTTACAGTATATCGGAAAATATATAGGCCAATTATGATTTTTTTCCTCAGATACATCGAATTTGATGACTTTGGCTACATTTGGAATATTTCCTCCATCCGTTTGGCGGTTTGTTTTATGCGACCATCCTGTGCAACACTGAGGAGCAATCAAATGACTTTTTCCGGCGAAATCAGTTTTCATCGCCGCCGTGAAAACCATGGAGGAAGGGACCAGTCAACACGAAGCTTCTGCGAGCGCCGCTGTGCCTTCTCGGAAAAGAAAGCTTGAATATAACAAGAAATACTGTGGATGTCTGGAGATGAAGACATCATGTCTAAGAAGCAGATTTACCATGGCTAATAATTTTTCGTGAAGTGCCGTGCACGAAATGGTGCTTACTAAAGTGTCGTGTTCCATGTGGTCGAGTTTCGGAACACTTGCTTGCGTTAAGGCTTTTGTTTTGAACTGACTGATTATAAAAAGCGCTCAAGAAGTTATTGAAGCAGTACCATGTTCTGATGACGTGCATAACATCTAAGGCGAAGATAGGTTTTCATTCGTCAGTTTGAATCTCCATGGTAACACTTCCCTGTCACCGAATTTGCTCTGACCACTCTTTTAGCCAGGCAGACTCATTTTGTGAAACGTACGCGAGGCGTGAAGGTTGCATAAGTATATCTCTCATCGTAAAAATGGAAGTGATGCAGAAAACAACGAATATTTAGTATGATACGATTATTTGGGCAAGCGAGTTAAATTTGGGCAGAAACTAAGAAAATTTCAGGAGTCCGTCAAGCGAAATTTTGACTTTCCGTGTTGGCAGCCCTTGGGAGTTGCATGGTTTGTTTTGGGAAAGGTTCCCGCATCATCAGATCAAGCTCCTACTGAACGTCTGCTAAGGACGGCGATCTTGATAGTGTGTAATCCACGTTGCGGAAGCACTGTGGAAGCTTTAACATATACAACGTAGTAAACGCGTTAGTGTTCTCCGTCAAGTCACCTTCAGGACCAAGCAACTGCGCGAGCGAGCCATACTGCCGCTAACTGGCGCTGCTTCTCAGGAAATTCTTGACGTAGTGGCATTCCAACGCAAATTCTCAGACCACCACACAGACTTGTACGTAACGCGGTACAAGTAATGGATTATTTGTAATCGATTAAATTGAATGTAATTTTGTAACGCTTCAATTACTTCCTTTAGGGAGTAACAATCCTTGTAATTGAATTACTTTTTTGCTGTAATCGGTTACTAAATTACCGGTTACAATTTTTCTCAATTTCTGCTCTTCTTCTTTCTTTTTCTCTCTTTTTTTGAGGGGGGGAGGGGGTTAGATGTGCTGGAGTCACTTAGCTCTGGGCAACGGTCTTGTTTTTTTTTCCTAAATTTTTAAGCGCGGGTTTTCGAAAATTAGTAGGCAACTTCACTATGCTTCGTTTCCTGGGTACTTTTTTTGTTTTGTTTGGTACATTGGAGATTACGATCGGGTAAGAAAAATGTACTTATCCAGTCTCTTGTGAGTTATGTATTTAAACAGCGCTCTTTTCCTTTTTATTTTTTTTATTTATTTTTTTTCGCGAGAGGGATTGGGTGTGTTAACGTCACTCACTAAGCTCTAAGCAAAAAATGGTCAAGGCCTTCTTTCTTTTTTTTCGAAACAACTCAGCGCGGGACCCCAAGGATTAGGCTACCGTAATAAAAAAAAAGTTGAATGAAAAGTAACGCGGGAAGTAATCGATTACTTTAGAGTAATTTTTCAAATACTTTTTGAGGCTTTAATTGTAATTGTAATCGGTTACTTCTTACAGTGAAGCAATTTTAATTGTAATCTGAGTTACTTTTTCAGTAACGTGTACAAGTCTGCCGCCACCAGACGCAATTTTGAAAAATCTGTTAATTCGTTTCTAAATGAATCTTCTCGACTTTCTGCCGCAGGCCCAAAAAAGCTATAGTCTAGGCTAGTGTTTCTGGGCTGCCGGCACAACATAGACCACATCTAAACAAACAAATAAGCGTTAAACATTTCGTTTTCATGTCCCTTTACGCTGAGACTACGGCCATAGCTGCAAGCGGGAGCTAGCCCGTTCTGCTGGGCCGGTTTGCTCGTCTTGCGGCCGCGGCCAGCGGCTGCGGCCAAGAGGGATTTTTATGTCACGTGACCAGCTCTATGGGGACAAAGAAGTACCTAGCGTCCCTGCCTAATGGCATAGAAATCCGTGTCGCTTCGAATACAAAAGTCTAATTTAGGTCGTAGAAACTGACCGCAGAGGCTTTCAACTGGAGTCCAATTAACCACCCCTTATACTTTAGGAGCGGAAGGTGAAGTTACGGCCAGGGGAGCTGAAACAAAGGAAAAATCGAGCGAGATAAAGCGCTAGCAGCATATTTATATACCTAAGCCAGCGTCGGAAAACTTGACGTAAATAAGCTTGCTTTTGATGGCAAAAGAAAAAATTCTGCTTTAGTCGAGAGGTAGGAGCGCCGCGACTTGTCGTCGCGGCGTGAAACTCCCGGGTTCAAGTCGCGCCAAGAACTTTTTATATTTTGCGCGTGTGTCTTATTTTTTAACTGCAATCCTTCTCACAAATCGTCCAAATCATCCACTTCCACTACTGCGCCTTACACGATTTTTACTGTTTGTCCCACCTGTTGAATCGACACACCTGAAGAAAACAAATCAAGCCAATTTAACACCCCAATACAATCGTTTTATTATATTCATTAGAAGGAAACCAGGTCGTAAGCCAAGTTAACGCGCTAATACCACCGTTTCATAATATGCATTAAGAGGAAACAAAGATTACAGCATCGGTATGACTTCCACAAACGGGGCCAAAACAAGCATCCTTCCCCCAGCAACTACACGTTCATGTGTTTTTAAAAATACAACGCTCTTGCTACTATTACTGCTTTTTGAATAACAGGAGCGCCTATTTAGTACTAATACACACTGCAGATGTGTCAAAAAAAAAAAGCTTACACAAATTATGCAACAAAAAAAAAAGTTACTGGAGCGGTTCGAACCTGGAACTTTCACGATGCGACAACAAAGTCCAGGCGATCCTACCTCTCGACTAAAGCAGAATTTTTTTTCTTTCCCTTTATTGTCGACGAAACCAGGAAAATTATTCCGACGCTGGCTTAGGTATCATAAATACATTGCCACCGCTTTTACTTCGCTTGAATTTTTTCTTTGTTTCGGCTCATATTTACCTTCCCTGGCCGGAAACTTCACCTGCCGCTCCTAAATTATAAAGGAGCGGTTAATTCGATTCCAGTTGAAAGCCTCTGCAGTCAGTTTCTACGAGCGAAATTAGACTTTTGTATTCGAAGCGACACGGATTTCTCTGCCACCAGGCAGGGACGCTAGGTACTTCTTTGTCCCCATGGAGCTGGTCACGTGACATAAAAATCCTCTTGGCCGCGGCCGCAGCCGCAAGATGAGCAAACCGCCCCTGGCTTTGAGACGTGCATTTCTAGCTCGAATGCTTGTGAAGAACGCTTCGAAGCAGCGACCTCGAGCTCTCGTGCTTGTAGCGCTGGCTGCATTGGAAATCAGTTTCGTGCTGCAAGCGATTCAGAGCAGCAGTTTGTTGCTCACGTGAGTTCATCTGGTAAAAGACTGATGAGACAACAGTTTATCTCATGGCCACCAGTCGGCAGCAACCTGCGAGATGCATTAGGGTGCCTACATGTCTGTCTGTCTCAGGGTTGAGACATTCATTGTTGCCCTGAATGTGCCAGCCCGTGAACGCTCTCGCGCACTCGATGCGTGACTTGGGCGGTAAAATGGCGCCTATACATTAGCCAAAGCACTGTACCGTGGCCAAAGCTGCACTGGAGCTGAGTGACACCGTATTGCGCGCACTGCAAAATGCATAAAAAAACGATTGGGCTGAAAAATGGCTGAGATATCACCACTCAAGCTAAAGGCGCGTGTGTATGAAGGCACTCTAAGATGCGCTCAGAGGTCAGAGGTGCGCGCAAGGTCAACCTGCTTCGCACGTATGGGGTGTCCTTTTCTTTGCGACAATCACGACAGTGAACTAATGAAACGTACGATCATCTAGGATTTGAAGAAGATGGCACGTCATGTTCGTTAGTAATGCTCAATTTTGTTGACGCTTTAACTTTCAAGTCCCCGCTATGCCACACCCCGTCTCTTGTCTATATCCGATATAAACGCAGCGAGATGTCTCGCGGTGCACATTACACAAACGCGCATTAGTAGGTCCCGACAACGCGATGGCCGCTCTCGAAGACAGATGGGCGGAATCGCGCATGCGCAGAATGCTGCGCTTCGGGCTTAGCGGCACGTGTGGGCTGCAGGGTAAACGCTGCTGATGAACCCCAGACGAGTCCGCGAAACGACCCTATCATTTGTTCGAGCAACCAGAAAATGGTGCCGCACGAGGAAAGTCCGGAGTGATAACGACCTGCGTGTATGTATACTCCCGGCCACTCGTGTCCAATTGCAACTACTCTGAGATCATGGATGTCGTTTATTTCTTTTTTCTTTTGTCGCACGAGCACGTTTATGCGGCTGTAAACACGGTAGACACGTTTTGAGTCTGTGGTGGCGCAAGCGCGTGCGGTTTTGTTTTTCCTTATGTCTCGGCCGGGTGAAGGTTAGGAAGTCGTGAGAGTGCCGTTT
Source organism: Ixodes ricinus (assembly GCA_037355805.1). Lineage (NCBI taxonomy): Eukaryota > Metazoa > Arthropoda > Arachnida > Ixodida > Ixodidae > Ixodes > Ixodes ricinus. The sequence continues at coordinate 68,759 of JAZHYW010039673.1, read as the reverse complement.
CCCCATGTGGAAATGTGTTTGTCACGTTGGGGTCCGGTTCTGTTTCATTTACGGAATGTTAATTGGAAGCGGAGCTTATCGTGCATCGGCGGGTCCGGTTCCAACACATCACGTACAAGCCTTTGTACCAGTACACTACAAAAACAGAATGCCTGAAGCTTCAACTTTCTTGCGAAGCACTTGGTAGAGTCCAGTCGCTACAATCTTCGGAGGAAGCTGGGCGAGTGGCGAAGCTGAAAACGTGTTTATTGCACCTTAAAACAACTGTCATGACTCAGCGCTGCTGCCCTGTTGATCTATACCCGTTTTCACCTCGACAGAGAAAAGCAACTTTTGCGCAGTGTTCATACATCTGCGCGAAGTAGTTCTTACGAGATTTTGTGGTCGAAGGAAAAAGTGATGCTTTTCGGCGTTTGGAACGTGTACCTCTTGAGAAGATAACAAATATCCAATATCAAATTCACCATACATATATCTTAATTATCAACATGAAGTGCGGAATTAGTAATGCTCCGTGAAGAGCCGGAACTTTTTTTTTTTATTACGATTCTGTGAGGTGAAAACAGATATAGATACACCAATCACGCACGGTTGAGTGCGCCGCGGTCGTACACTTTACTCTGCGCGCCTTAGTTACTAGCCGTTGATAACACACCCGCAAAGAAAACAACCACCATGACGTTGCACGTTTGGAGCAGCATGCTTGATTGCTTCATCGTATCGTAGCGTCGGCTGCGCGATCGGACTGTGAGGCGGACTATGCGTATGCATGATGCTACTTTGTCTTTTTTGTTCGTCTGGATTTTAGTTCTACCCCACCGTGTCAGCTATGTCGCTTGGCTTGCGAGTTGTGACACGTCGCGTGATATATTTAGTCTAGAAGTGACCCACGAGAAGCCAGAGTCATGCGTCGTTGTACCGTCTCTATGTAACCAGCTAGCAACATCCAGGTGGCGCTCAGCAGAGTGGGGAGTTAACGGTTATACCTTATCTCGTTGTAACTCTGTCGATGCGTGTGCGATAACTCTCCAAGTAGCCGACGGCTTCGATTATGCGCTTACTAGCGTATACGAGCGCATATCAGCGAAAAAGCTGATACACTCTAAAAAACGTCTAGTGCGTCTACTTTCACGCGCAACACTTGGAGAGCTAATCACTGCAACTTACGGAGGTACTCAGCGAATCGACGATGCGGCAATATGTTTAAACCAAAAAACGCAGTCTGAGTGGTGACATGCGCAACGCAAAACGTCATGCTTGCATTGCTTGATGTCATAACTCAGACTGCGTTTTTTGGTCTAAACATATGTTTCCGCATCGTCATTCGCTGAGCCGCCTCCGTAAGTTGCGGTGATTGGCTTTTCCGAGTGTTGTGCGCGAAAGTAGACGCACAGACGTTTTTTAGAGTGTGACTTCTTCGCAGTAAAACCGCACTCCGGTGATACGTGGTCACGTTTCCGATTGGCCCGCCAGGGCCGTAACGTCTCGACGCACTGGCATGTTATGCGATCGCGGCTTCCTGACCTACCCAGTATTTCTTGCCTCAGACACCAGGCTAAGGGGTGCCACCAGGGTAATAGCTCACGTTTGAACAATGCAGCCGCTATTCCCAGGCATACCCAATGTTTCTTGCTTCAGCCGCTAGAGTAGCGCCAAACCAAACAGCATTGTAGGATGCCTATAGTGCTCTATATGGACAACTCCGGTCGAAAACGAAACCAAAATAAATTACTGGTAACGCTTATAGTGGCGCGACATATGATCACGGCCGAAGAAATATTAGGTCAAAGTGAAGCCGTGTACTCCATTCAAACAGATTTTAAAGATGCGACCAGCTGCTCTTTAGCGGGCGGCAAGCGGGTTAGCTTTTATTCGAGGAACACTGTCGCAGCACCCTTGCGACGTCATGTCGCAGCCTTACGGCTGATGATCAGTGTTTCCATCCCTCTAGCAGTTACTTTTGGTTTTGCCGTAGATGCCCGAACCCAAACTTTGAGCCGCAGTATTTATACAACTACACTAAACTATCGCAAAAGAAAAAAATGTTATACTTTGTAATTTAGGGACGCTGCTTTAGATGAAAACAGCCAATAACTCCAAATTCAGAAATATAGACCGGAGTTTTCCTAAAGCGGTGACCAGTCGGGTTTAAATTTGGTCTCAACCAAACTCACACGGGCTGCTATGTCGAACATATATCAACACCACCTAGAAGGCAAAGCCTTTTTAAATGGTATCTATATGTTCACTTCGGCGGCACTTCGGCATGCCAAGAAATCTTTGATCACGCCGCGAGACCGGCGAAACTTTCTTTCGACGAGTTGTGCCTTTTTCCTGATGTAACTGAGCTTTCGTAAAAATTTTCGCAGGTTCTCAACGGCAAGTCTCACCGCTTACTCAGGGTTTTAAAAATCTTGTTCGGCGAATGACGACGAACGAGTAGAAAACGTGTCTTCACAAGCAAGACAAGCTAGGTTAAAGAGACCACGAAATGACCTTCTTACTTTGCCAAATAACTTTACTTTAAACCTTCAATGTCCACTGAATGTCGAACGGGCATCTGTTTTCGTTTCGGTTTATTAACTCCTAGACAAAAAATTAATGAAATATAGGCTTTTTCTTCCTCTCCAACTCACCGCAAAACAAGCTGCGGCGTAATTTTGACGGTCGTTACGTCCGCCGGCATCGGAACCGGAAGTTCTCTCGGCAGTAGAAGCATGGGAGCGTTAGCGGCGGCGAATTGGCGGTGTGCCGGTAGGTTTTACTGCGCTGATGGCGCTGATGCCACCGACATATTTTCTGAATCGGCGCCTCTTATCGTCCCGATAGCCATGGACACATCGCAGCTGAGCGAAATTCAATTAGATATGTTGCACTACAGCAACAGCATGCCATACGCCGATATGCCTGTTGGGAAGTACGGCGAGTCTCTACGACGAAGACTCCAGTTCTTCATCGGAATCGGCGGGGGCTTTGGAACCTGCCGCGCGTTCGCGGAGAACACTGTGAATGTCGCTGTGATCACGCTTCGGTGTCAAAATGTTCCGAGCATACACGAATGACCTTAGACCCTGGAGTCCCTCCAGCCGATGAGCCTGCCAAAGTGCTTCGGACGTGGTTCATCGAGTGGCAAGCGGTGAAACTGCAACTGTTTCTTTGTAACCACCGGACTGCAGGAACTTGTAATTCTGGCACTTCGGTACACTGCAGCTTTTCGGCATAGCGACCGAGCGATCGATCACAAACAATGGAAACACTACTCGAGCAGCCAGAAAACGAAAGTCTGCTCTGCGAGGAAACTGCGACCATTAGCAAACCTGTTCAGCAGACGACGCTCGTGGGTTGACTGCGCAGGCGCAGTCAGGTCTTTTTCTTGCTTCGTTTACCACACGATAAATGGCGCTTGTCTCTGAGCATTATCAAATTCGGCAATTTTCGTCACATCTCTAATTATGCTACCAAATGTGGATCTGAATATTATTTAACAGTACTTTTAGGAAACATTCGCCGGTAGTTTATTGTTTATGATCGTGGTGCTGGTAAGGTAAGCTCTTACCCAATAGGCGACGTGGATTTGGCTGACGCTGGGTGGTTCCGCGGATGCTTTGCAGTAAAAGGCAGATAGCTTTCCAGGGAAAGAAGGTGTAAAAGATTCCGCTTTTTTTTTAAGTTTTAAAGTTATCTTTTCACACCTTTTACGCCGTGCGAAGGATGAAGTTCGATTTCAAAATTGTTTCATGGTCCCTTTAAATTGAGTGAAGGTTTGTTGTTGCTGTTCTTTTTATTGGAGCGTAATACGCTACTCAATATCTTGTCATCACAAGTTAGTTCAAGTTACTGCAAGAAGTTAAGGAAGCGTTCAAAACAAATAAAATATGGAAGTCCTTTTTCAAATATTGACGCTCAATTTTGCTACTTTTAGAAAAGCGACTTACGTTTCTGCAGTTATAACAAAACCACAGTGACGGCTAAGCAAACGTTTTGTGTATATTCATAAGTGGCGTTTCAAAATGCACATTTCGATATATTTTGCGACGTTTTGTATATAATTGTTTGTTGGTAAAAAATTGCGAATATGCCTCTAAAACGTGTTCTTTGTTTTTCGTGTTTTATACTTTTTCTGCCTGGAAATATATTATAGGTAATTTTTAATATTTGTTGAGCATGTTGTAAATCGTCTATAAAATAAACGAAGCAAAAGTGAGATTAACTACGCGCCTGCTTTGGTGTTATTTGCGGCTGTGGAATTTACCATAGTGAAATCTCGGCATTGTCCAAACCTCAAGCTTCTCAGTTATATACATTCATGCGAAAACTTTAGCTACGGCTTTCGCATATTGCTAAATTTTACTCTCAGAAACATGACCTTCACTTATATTTTTTAACAGAAATATCAAATATACATTCCGGACAGTCATTGTATGATCCGACGTTAGAATCCGCTACAAGCAGATTTTAACACTGCTTGTTACATATGGGAAAGCACTTCAAACCGACTAAACTTAGCCGGATCGTTTTCACTGAAAGAGATCTGAACAAATAGACGACTTTGCCTTTTACTGGGATTTATAAGCCCCCATTAGTCAGAAGGGTAGAAACACCGCGCAATGGTTTGCGCTAATTGAAGCCCCGAATGGCTCTTTGTCGTTAGTTATCTCATTCGTGACTTAACTAAAACAACACGACGCAAAGATTTCGGAGGGCTCTTTGGTACATAGACATATATGTACAAATTTGATTCAGCGTGGTAAATCAAAGTTGAGATGAATTTATAGTGTTCAGAACCGACACATTTGTTGCAATGCCCGTCGAATTAATTTAAAGTAAGAGCGAGCTTTGATGTTTAAAAAATCCATTAGCGTCACTAATGGAGGTCCCGCTAGTCGCTAATTTCCTTAATATTTAATTTGTTTATTAATAATCCAAGTAATGCCAAAACAAAACACTGCCTTCTTACCTTGTCATAGTGTTCAAAGAATATTTCAGTTAATGTGGGCCAATGATTATCCACCGAAATTTACACAATGCGGATAAGTATTTATTATGTGTTGATTACAGTCAAAGGGGCGTATTTAATAAGGGCTTAGCAGACGTGTACATTAGCCGGTGAATTATATTTAATATAAGTACCTTTTTAATTATGCGTAAATATAAGAATGCGGCTTTAATTTTAAACTCGTCTCGCACCATTGAAACCAGACTTGTGCCCGTTGCTTGAAATGTTTAATGGATTACAATTACAAATTACTGGACCTCAAATGCAATGGTACGTGTTACAAATTACTTTCGCTGACAAGTAACGAATTACTTTACTCTGTTACGTTACAACTTACTTTCACGTTAGTTTACCCGCTCACTCACCAAGAAAACAATAGAAGCAATGTTGATGTTAGAGAAAAAAGAAATGCTCTGCAATACTACTTTTCATTTCTCACACTCAGGAGAAGAAATATTTTACACCATCTTCCCGAGGGGAACCATGGGGTGATGCGGAGCATCGTGTTGGTTCCGAGCAAAGAGTCAGTTGCGTGCTGACGTCGAGAGATGGCGCCACCGACTGCCCTAAGCGTCACCCCCTACGCGAGCCTTCGGTTACCTTCGTCGCGCGCTAGCGGCAGAGAAACTTGGAACGCTCGCCGCTCGCCGTTTATTTTTTTCACACTTGAAGGAGAGTGAGACTAGAGGAGGAGAGTGCGCGTGCGCGCGCGGTGTGAGTAGAAGCGAACGCACGCGCAGCGCACGCAGCGTGGTGAGAGAGAGCGGAGAGAGTAACGCGCAGCTGTTGGAGAGAGGGAAGGAGGCGAGTTGCAGCGTGCGTAGTGTGAGTGCGGACTACAATGGCCGCGGGACATAGACCTGAGCAAGAGATGCTCCGCATCTAAAAACACTATGAAAGGCGATGTAAACAGGCAGAGTCTCTCGGCGTTGTCTCCTTGATTTTTATTTTTCGTATGTTTGTATAGGCCTTCAACGTTTTTCGAGTAGTTCTAGTGACCGGTCATACATACAAAATCGTGTTGTATTTAGGGTTGTTCTCCCCTTCGCTGGCGTTTTTTTTTTTTTCTTCTTTAACTTGCTAGATTTTGTGCTGCTGAATTGTCTGCCTCCACTTTCTGTATTATGTTTAAGAAAAACGAGTAATTGAAGTAATCCGTTACCAATAATTGTAACGAAATTACATTACAAGTTACTGCCCCAGAAAAATAGCATGACAATTACAAAATTACTTTGAAAAAGTAACGGATCACAAGTATTCCGTTGCTTGTAACGGATTATTTTTCAAGTCTGATTAAAACCCACTAAACAAATTCCATTTAGAAGGTACCAAAGGCGAGTGCAGTGTTCTAACCCCTCCTGATAAAGGAAAAGATAGCCGCCAAAAGGATCGTATCCAGTTATATATTACTCCAATGCGTTTTCAAGCGTTCGGTTTTAATGCGAAAGCATTAACTGTCCCATGGGGAGGCCGGCGTGTCTGTAGCAGCGAAACGGGACCTCAATTCCCATTGGCTGCGACGCGTCATGTGGCTTCATAGCAAACGCGGCTGTAAAGTTGAAAGTGTGTCCTCTAGTCCACATGTGGTTCACCAACTCTGTCTTGAGACGGGTCGCGTTCGTTGAGTACTTGACGTCACTCTAGCGTGCTTTCATCCGAGTATCTTCGTATATTTGGTCTGGGTCGGAATCGAACCCGGGCCTCCGGGTTCGATTCCGACCCAGATATCGATTCCGATAGTTTATAAAAGCGTAAATGCTTAGTAGTTTCTCGATTATGCTCCAGAGATTAATGGCAGTTACAGCTCTAATATTTAAAACGTTTAATTTAAAAACCACTACCCCTAAGAATAAAAAAACCATGAGCACCCATGCCGTAAAAAGGTCCATGTGACATGTTATATGCACTTTTCTCAATTAAGCCCACAGGGATCAATTTGATGTTTAGCCGTGGTTGTCTGCCACACTTTTCCCCACATATGGGGCATAACCGACATCGTCTTTTTCCGCTTCTTTTATATAGTTCTTAATTAGCGATATTTTTCGATTAAGACTGAGCTGGCGCACAGCACCGATAATATTTCGTGTGTTTCACGCATATAACAGGCGCATAAAATAATAGAAGACTGAATTGAACCACTTATAATCCTGAAGTTCGCCAACAAAACTACTTAATTTTCACAGTTTTATTTTTATTTCTTATAGTTCGCTGGCTTTCGCAGTGCTTTGGTTGCGAGTGCCTGCGCGTTCACACTTGTGTTAGCAAGGGCAGAAAGCTCGCGCTCAAGGCGGAGCCTCTAGTCTTAGCTTAAAGGGGCGACGCAACAATTTTTTGCATTTCGTGCAAATACCGCTTAGAACAAATCCCTGACGTTAATGGCCCATGAACCACGCGTTCGTGTTTCACCATACGCAATAGAAGTGGCAGAAAAAAAAACAGAAAAAAACGAGCAGCGTTTATCCCCTCAACTCGCAGCCAGAACAAGCGACCACGTGATCTGGAGCCGATTATATGCCGCCAATGTTGATCATAGCCACGCGCTGGGGTTGGCAAAGCACAGGACACGCGCTGAGTTCATGACATTGTTGTGGTTCCGCTATTGTCATTGCAGCAATCGGACACGGGCCACTACTCCGAATGCTAGTCGAGCTATCGATTATCACGAGCCCAAATCGAGTGCCCCACGCAATGCTCGGGTCCAATCTATGAGCCGCGTTCGAATATCGTCATTGGGAAATACTGCGACTCCCAAGCTACGTCATCAAGTTTTGCAGAAGGAGAGATTGAAGGAAAACGCTCGCTTTTGTCCTTGATAATTACACCCCAACAAGGAGTTTCTTGGTCAGCTGCGTTGCGTGCGTTTTGAACTGAAAATGCATCGCATCAGCGTAAAGTCGTGCATCAAGGCTAGCAGCGCTGCTTCACTGGCCAAATTTCGCAGCTACAGTGATGAACACCAGATGCCCGTTGGGACTGATTAATTTCCCGCTGTATGAGGATACACACAACACAATATTTCCCCTTTTTTTAAACACATGTTTTTTTTTTTTTTTTAGTACTGTATCTATTTAATTACACGAACGAAACACACCTCTCTAAAAATGTCCTTTGGTACTGACTAATGCATCATCAATTTCCTTTTTGTGGTGCGTTTTTCCTGCTATGAATGTTTTGGTTCGTTTTCCATGAAACAAATAGAAAAGCAACCGCCGCACATTACTTACTGTCTGCAGATTATGTCGCGAAGTTTCTTCGTGTAGTTTTGAGCGGAACGAAATTTGGAGTTTGGAAATGTCATTAGCGTCGTGTTTCTAGGCGCCTCAAGTCGCTAATTCTTTGGCAATTTACTTGTTTTCTAAATACTAGATGCGGTTAGCAGTTTCCAACTTGCGCAATAGTTTTTTTTTTTCAGTCCAAAAGAAACATTGGGCACGTTTATATTTATTACCGACCCCCTATCTATTTATTTGACTCTTGAAAACGTTAACAAGTTTCGTAATTTCATTACCGCGACGAGAACTTGCAGATTAATTTTAATACTGAACTCTTTTTTTTTCACAACCAGCGAGAAATTTCTGCATTCAAAAAAAACTGTTGAACATGCTTTTACGTGACTCTGCTTAAATGTCGAGGTTGTTTATGTTTGAAGGATAAAACGTAATCTGATCAAAAGTCAGGGGTAACGCGGTTCTGTTAGGAGAATCCTAGAACGAGCGCAGTTACATTTAGGGTTGTTAAGTTGCTTATGGGAAGTTACAAAATTATGATTAAAAAAAGAACCTATCTTTATAGTTGCGCCTGCAGCGCGTTTCTCATGCAAAGTTTATTATTTGAGCTAGTAACCATAGTAAGAAAGGAAATGTAAAATAGGATGCCATGTTCTCCCTTCTGCTTAATATCCCTTAATAGTCTCGGAAATATTATAGGGATTCGTTTATGAGTGCATAAGAAAGGGATAATAATTAAAATCACAACTGCCACAGTCCCCCGACTTCTTGAATTTGTACTTCAACAGAATCCTTTCAAAAGTGAAAGCCACCTAGAGGCAGTCTTAAAAAAGAGCTTTAGTCTTGCCGCTCTAATGGCGGCGATAGGAGCACGACAAATGAAGTACAGCAAACTTCCTAAATGCAAACTAACATTAAAAAAAAAACATTGTAAAGTATATTTTTTGTTTCCTGCCCTATACGGTATTGCAGACTTTCGCTTTTCCTGACATGGAGAAGTTTTGCTGTGCAGCCATCAGAGCGTCGGGTTTGGCATTCAGTAGGGTGGCTAGGCTGTTTTCTGAAATGGGCCTATTCCATATAAAAACAATTTACAAAAACGAAACGAACAAAACGCCCACATTTTTAGTTGGCGATTACGACGCTCCTCAATAAGATCTATAGAGAAAAAAGCACCCAAGACACATAACTCTTAAGGTTCCTACATTAATACTTTCACAGTTATTGCGAATTGAAGGCCTTTTTCTAGCTTCCCTTTAGGATCTTTCACTGGGCGTTGATGGCGGCTTGCAGAAGGCCAAAGTTCCCGGTCGCATTGGTGGAGGGTGTCTCATTGACGTCACTTCCGGTTGCAGACGAGAAGCTCATGTCCCAGAACGGGGTTCACGAGGAGTACCACACCAACCCCAACATGCCGCAGCTGATGACGTTCCCGGACGTCGAGTTGCGACGGCAAAAGCTCAATCGAAGACCCGTCATCCTCAGGGAAACTACAAGAAGGTGAATAACCAACGCTTTCGGACATCTCGTACATTCTATAGACCATGAGCAAGCTTGTGGTGTATGAGTTGCGTTCCGTGTTTTCGGTGTTTATTTTTTTTCTCGAATTGTTTTTTTTGTTGTTGTTTCAGGTTTCTTTTTTCACAGATTCAGTGTTTTTCTGTATATTGGTATAAATTAATTAAGTTACACAGAAACACGGAAGGCTATTTATAGTTAGAGATCCGTGTTTTCGGAAAATGCCGATAAACCCCAAAAGCTAACACCCCGAGCCGGTTTTATCAAAATCGGGGAAAACTGATAAACCCCGATTCAAAACAATTCGTCAACAACGGCAATAAAAAAATAAAAATAATAATAAAAAAAAGCTTTACGGGAAGAAAATATTGGTCCACAGCTTTCTTTTGCGCTCACCCGGAAGACAGCCCCAAATGAGCTGACCGCAAGGCTTCTTCTTGCTTCAAACCACACGTTTTTTTTTTTTTCCTTTTCTAATGTGAAAACATTCGCGATCCCATGGAGCGGAGCCGGTGGCGTCTGTAACCGCGAAAAAACGCGAAAGATATGCCCATGCTTACATTGGCTGAGCGAAACGGCTCCTAGATAGCCATTGGCGGCCACCGCTCTCGTGTCAGGCGTTGCCCGGGAGGGGGGGGGGGGCGCTTTTGCTCCTTTCGGCGCCGAGGAACATAGCGGCGCCTGAGGCATGCATATCGTCGGTGGCCGCAACCTCGGCAGTAGCGAAACGCTGCCGTCCACGCCAGTGCACCACAGACGAACTAAGAGAGCGGAAGAACGATATTCATGCTTTCGCCTTCACAACTCATAAGAAGTGCTTAGGTGTCCCCTGAAGTTTTTTGTCGGCACGGGGACTGTTTTTATTTACTCTTGTAACGCGGAAGGTTCCTGGAGGTTGGCCCGACAACGATACATGATGCCGAAAAACACCTAATCAATGGGGGAAAACTATTCCCGTAAAAAACACCCCCAATTCGAAAAAAATAAACCCCAAAAAGCGCAGAACCCTATTATGATTAGGATTTCTTGTTTTTAGGGTGTAATTTTGACCGCATCATGAAGAATTTTTTTTTTTTTTACATAAATGTTTCTTCCGCGAAGCTTTTTTTTTTTTATGTGGAACAAACCTTTGGCGTTTATCGGGGTTTATGTTCGAGAAAACAGGACACGGTTGTAGGATTCCCCTTCATCCGGTAGGCATTCTTGTGACCCGAACGGTCAGAAGTGTTACCGGTACAAATAAGAGAGTGAACCGTGATAAGAAAAACATTCTGCAGATCATCGATTAACCCACCGATTGATCGATTAATGATTTAATCCCAATTATTTTTAACCACTTAATCGGTAAATGTTTTACGAATTAAAAGAAGTGAAATATTACACGCTTTCACCACGCAGACGTGGACGAATACACCTTTATGTAGTGCAAACTTTAGGTAAATTGTTAACCTAATATAAACTGTAGGGGTGAGATTTGTAACAGCAGACAAATGCAGAAGGTTTCACGTGTCCCTGCCACTTCGACGCCGTTCGAGTGTCCGTTTATAGCGCAGCAGAGAATGTTGCCGGAGAATTTCAAGGAACATATTTGCCTCCCGAAGTTGAAGTAAATAATTGTAAGTGTGAGTTCCTTTGAGGATGTTCTTGACTTCACATCGAGGTTGAGTCATAATTAAAACTGTATATTGTGCCCTTTTCCACATATTCGGCAAAACGAAAAAAAAAACAGAAACAAATTCAAGTATTACTTTTGAATATTCTAAACTATTATGGATAGAAATTCACGAGACCGAATATTGGGTTACTTAGTTGATTAAAGGAAACAAAAAGTAGTGTCGCGGGAAAGTTTAGTGCCGCTTTGTTTCCGGTGAACAGAACATAAAGCAGTAGACAAATATTTGTTCACAGGAAGCTTGTTTGTTGCTTTTTTCTTCTTCTTTCATTCTAGTAATCAAAAACAGCTCCATCTGTTCTTTTTTTTTGCGTTTTTCTAATTTTGATTACATGAACATACTGGAGTTACATGTCGAGGTTTATCTGTATTTACCCAAAACACGGAAACCTATTCATAAGCAATCCTGTTTTTTTTCACAAAGGTTTCTAATACGAATCATATACCTCTGATAGATAATTCGCGTTCCACTTTTTTCTCTTTTTTCACGTCTTCAACGAGGAGTTTATTGTTTATGCCGATCTAATTTCACATCACACACCCGAAAAATGCAAACTGTGACCACACTGGATAGCAAAGCATTTATGTCAACGATGCGTAGAATATAAAAGTGGCGAGTCAGACTGTGCAAAGTGCCCCCCCCCCCCACAAAAAAAAACGAAAAAAAATCAATATATATATATATATATATATATATATATATATATATATATATATATATATATATATATATATTTACATGTTCTTGTTATTTTTATTTAACCGTAAGAATGAACTATGCATCGCCGAACGCTATCTCTCCACCCAAATCGATGCCTAAAGCCGGGGTCGCACTGCGCATGCATCATACAAAAGACAGTCTGCAAACACGAGTCACCACAACATCTGTGGTTCGAATGCCGCGTGCCAAGTTTTCTCCTTGAACTCGTTGCCATGCGGCATTCGAAGCGCGGATCTCGCGGTGATTCGCGTTCCAATCTGTATGTAGACTGCTTTTAGTATGATGCATGAGCAGTGTTTATGAATATTTATTTTTGACACACAAGTATGAAGAGTTGCAAATAATAATAAAAAGAAAGACTGCGATAAACACGAGCGAAGAATTGGAAATGTATCGAAAATAAAGGCCAATAAACGCAAATATGAAATGAGACATGAACTATAAAGGCAACGTGCTAAGAGTACAACCCAAAATGAACTTCGAAAACACAAATCCACACCGTTGGTTGGTAAGACTCAAGACCACGACACGGCACATTTAAAACACACGTCGCACTAGCTCAGATCTGTATACACCAACTCAACCCTGCGATGTCATGCCGGTGCGGGGGCACTGCTGTCACCATTGCGCATGCGCAGACACATGATTTCATGCGAATCTTGTTTCTGGGCGCGCGCAGTTCCCACACGTGATGTTCGCAAATGTGGGCTTCTTGCCAAACAGAGTGTTTTGTGCATACTGAGAGTCTGAGCCGTAAGATGGCGGATATTTGCTGAAAAACATGACGTTGAGTCCTGACCATCTGCTCATACGCGTTGCCACTTACAAATCCCCCAATCTCTCATTTTCTAGCCAGTGGCGTATCTAGGGCAGATTCGTTCCCCCTTGAGCCTCATTTTATTGACGTTGGTAAGAACGACAATCTTGATCATACAAGATAAAAGTATGGAAACAAATATATGGTTGGATGATACGATTAAATTTCACAATCCTCTTGACGTTAGTGTTGGAGGACATGGACGTTTTATATAAAGCGTCTGCACTATGTTTACGCCGTCAACGGGTATACGATTGGCTCGCTGTAATGACCATCTAGAATGCAGGAAGAAGGATACCGAGTGAACAGACAATTTCGCCACAAATTTCGTCAGAAGGAGGAACTACCCCGTCTTCGTTTCATTACAGTATATTACCCGCAAAAATGGTTCGAATAAACGTGAAAAACAACACCAGAACACTTAACGCAAAATGATACCGGGCAAAAATGTGACCCTGAAATCTAAGTGTTATTCTAGCGTTCATGAGCATTAGTGTCGTTCATGACATGGGGGGGGGGGGGGGTAGCGTCAGCATTTAGCGTCGAAAATATCGTGGTGGAGGAAACACTCACATTGTCGTTTGACACCGACCTTTCGCGGCCAAGCGAAGTCGAGGCCTCTAATTATTTGTCGTAATTTGTTTCACCCGAAACCCACTAAACAAGTGATTCATAATGTACACGCAATTATTCTCCTCTCTCTACTTGTGATCAGATTAGACGGTTGTGCGACGTATGGGATTCTTGGTGGTTGCCGCAAATATACTTGGTTTTGGGAAGATATGCAGTAGGCTTCGCCTCGATTCATCGTAATAAAAGAATAAGCTATGGGTAGTTTGCGGTCAATACCCAATACCGAGTCTTTTGTGACCTCAGTCTGCCCTGTTGTTAACCAATGCTGTCGCTTCTCTAGTCAATGTCTTTTAAATGGGACATTTGCAACTGCTTCATGAAGATGACACATCATTCAATCGGAAACCCCACATAATGACATGTGTATAAGAAAGAAAGAAAAAAAAATTATTTATGCCAGTTATTGTCTTTTAAGAGCGCGACAATATTTCGAAACCAGCACTCCGTGAAAAATTTGCTTTTCCATTTTTCACAATCATCTCTCATATTGCATAGAGCCTATTGGCCTTCACTTACATTTCGCTTCTGATGCCTGTCATTCTGTTACAGAAACGCGCGATTCGCATAGTAGTCTATTCAAATTACCAAGCCACTACTCTCTTGCTCAGCAATAGAGATCGTGCCATTTTTTTCTCCAATACAAGGTCGCTGCACTAGTCACAGTAATAATGAGCACAAATAGCCCATTTTCCATTTCAATATTCTACAGCACTGACCGCACCACAGGGGCAACTGAATGCGGCAGTTTTAATCTCTCACCCATTATAATTTTTACCGCGGAGGGCACATTGAGGTTGTTGGAATTAAAATGGAGAATAGTCTACCTTTGGCAATCGAGCAATCTGCTAAAGGTGGATAGCATAAATAAATATTTTCTATCTCTAACATTTACGTGAAGTGCATTCTAATGGCCAGTTTTTATACAATTTTGTGTGACTACAATACCATTGATCGTAGTCAAACTTTTCTTTTATTGGGTAGTGATTTTGAATAATCTTGTATAACTGTGTGTATAAGTTATTTGTGCATGTGATTCATCTTCTTATATATTCTATGCGTACCAATTGAAGTGTTAAGAATCCAGTGCCAAGTGTTAAGAATCCAGGCATTGACTTCACCCGTATTCACCAGGCGCGACTAACCAGTGCCGTTTTAAGGTTAGTAGCATGACTAAGTAGTCGCGAGCTAAAGGAGAAATCCGCGACTAACGAGCGATTATGTTTTGCGGTATTCACGAGCCGAAGCGAGCGGGTGACTATCTAGTCAGAACTAACAAGCGGAAGTGACGTAAAAAGATAGGTCACGCATATGCATACTTAAACGCCACTGCGTGAATGGGTATTTTGTCGTATAAAAACTAAACTTGAAACGTTTATCAGGAAAAAAAAGTTACAATGAGAGACATATTCTCCGAGACAGAGTTTACAAAGAAAAATTTAAAAACGACGCCAGGGAGAAGCACGGAAGCCCCATTGCCAGCGACATAAAGAAATATGGAAGCGCCCGTAAATGCGTATTTTCTCGTCGTCCAGCGCCCTGCTGAGATTTCTTTAGCGGTATCTCTGACCGCTGAACATGACTATTTACACAATATTCGCTCCTCCAATTCTTTCTAGATGTGTCCCCCAGCGTTTCGAGACAGTAAGTGCCTCGTTAGCGCTAGCGGTCAGCGGTGATACGAGTCGGCCATGGCGCTGAGCCGCTAGTCACCCGCTAAACACCGGCTAAACTAGCCCTACCCCATGACTAAGATTTGTCTTAGTCGCGCGGGGCGACTAGGTCCTAAACACGGCCGGTGAATACCAGGCACTCACTTAGCGGCGACTATCGATCGCCACGTGATCATTTTAGTCGATGACGTCCCTAGTCTGTGGTTAAACAGGCGCTACACGCGCCTGGTGAATACGGGTGACTATGTTAATTTTCATGCATACGTTTCTTAAAAATAAATATATAAATAAAATCTTAGCAATTCATCCGGCCATAATAAAAAAATCTTCTGTTTTTGTTCTTATGTGACTGCCTACACTAAAGTTTGGGAACATAATCACTTGACCCCAATAGGTGGTTGATGCAAATCACAGCTAACCTTAAACGAAGGAACTACAATATGGGTAAGGATTTTGACGATCTTGAAGGACATTTCCCCTCAAAATCCATGCAACCAATGTGGAGAGCAGGGGCTCTAAACTCGTCGAGCACAAAGTTGAGGCGGAAGTTAACGGAGCGACACCGATTGGCCTATCACGGCGATGACTTCGCGTTTTTTTCGCCGACGTCCAATCGGCGCGCGCTCCGCGAACTTTGGGCTCCAACTTTGTGTTTGACGAGTTTAGGGCCCCAAGTCGTCTGCTTCTTAGGCAGGAGTTGCGATGACGTCGGAACGACGCCGAGGTCTGATTGGCTTTGATTGTAAGAATAGTAGGTAGACGTCAATGCTAGATGCCTTCATGTCTACACACTTTGTTTTTCAATCATCCAATAAGAGCTTGGCGTTCTGACATCATCGCAACCCCTGTGCAAAAAGCGGACGAACTTGCGCTCTGCATTGTTTGTTTTAAGCCTTACGAACGGAACGTTACTAGAGTCACTGACAACTCAAGAAACGCAGGGGCAGAGCTCATTATCTCGATGCTGCTTGCTTCCTGATTGGTTCTTCGGTGTGCTTATGGGCTGATACTGTGAATCCCATTGGCTACCGAGCGATAGTGACACACTCGGGTGCCTGACTCTCCACACCCTGCAGTTCTCGAACTCGCAGTGACTAACATAATGAAGAAATTCTTTTCAAAAATGAGGTCTCGTTACGCCTAATGGCAGAGGAGTAAGAGAAGAAAAATGGGGTGGGGGTTATGTTCTTGTTACGATGTTGGCAGCGAGTACGTACGCCCAGAGAGACAGAGAGAGAGGTAAAGGTCTCTCTATGTTGGGCCGTGGAATGCATCCGTCAGTGACTAAAAATATTAACCGCTTCCTTATAGCTACGCATATTTCCGTTTAAGCCTGCGGTGCTCTAAGAAATCTGGAGCGTATGTTCTCCCTCAAAACTCTAGCGACAGCCCACTGCTGCTATCTACGGAGCGAGCTCGACGAATGACTGAACGGATATGTTCAGATCCATAAAAAAACTTTCAGCCTTTCCACTCTGGTGAAGAAGAAAAGACCAGCGAAGCTGTACTATATATGGTGGGAACGAAGTAATGGCTGGCCGCAAGTCGGCAAGCCAGAGTGGAAAGACTGGAAAGGTTGCCACTATCTATGAGCGATGGTGGAAACCAGACAACCGGCAAGCCGGTTGTCTGGTTGCCGCCGCCGTTTATAGATGGCAGTAGCTGTCCAGAGTGTTGTGTCGACATTTATTTGCTGGCGGACACGATCCTGCGGAAACTAGCGCTTAACACTGCTCCATTGTAAAAAAACAAAAAAAAAACGTCTGCGGTGTGGTACTACACATGGTGGAACATCATGCTCGGCGCCAGAGCGCAAAAGATTTTTTTTAGGTCTAGACAAATTACTAGCTCCATCATTCGGTGAGCAACACCCGTGGTTTGCAGCGATCGGCTCACCCAGGTGCTTTGCGGCAGAGCAGTCTCTCCAGATTTCTTAGAGTGTACAAACATCTACCACTTTAATTTATGTGCAAAATATTTTTGTTTACGCCTCCCCGTGCTCTTTTTCCACTTTTCATGCATCCGCAAACGAAACATCAACAACGCAGAGTCGGGCTTCCAAGCGCCGTGTCATCCGGATGCTCTCTGTCCTGGTGCTCGAGTTCTTCGTTTGCTGGATGCCCCTGTACGTGCTGCACACGTGGGCCGTGTTCGACGCCGAGTCGGCGTACAGTCACGTGTCCGCGAGCGGCATCGCGGCCGTCCACCTGCTCGCCTACGTGTCGTCGTGCTGCAACCCCATCACGTACTGCTTCATGCACGACAAGTACCGCCAGGCCTTCAGGAACGTGCTCGGCTGTGCCAGGAGGCGGCGCTGGTCGTCCACCAAGAGCCACGACAAGTTCGCCTCCACCAACAGCGTGTGCAGCGCCAGCCGGAACGCCAACGGTAAGACACCAGCCAGCGTTCGTGGCCACCTGGTAAGGTGCCTGGAGTCTCCGACTGATGTGTTTAGCGTGTCCTCAAATGTGGTCCTCGATTTCCGCCTGATGACGTCACACAAGTGCCATGCTGTCGCTGCCGCGATCCTGGTGGTGGTACGGCAGCGTAGTTGGATGTAGCGGAAGCTTGCTTTGCTGCAGGTCACCAACCAGCTTGACAGTCCACGAAAGCATTGGAAGTCAGAAGTTCAGACGCAGCAACGACGGCGACCCTCACGTCCGCGTTTCGCTTTCTGCCGCAACTTCTACGCCCAACCACCGGGATTGCAACATCCGGCAGCATGGCAGACCGGCTTCAGTGACGTCATCCGTTGCCCCTTTAGGACCATTTTCGATGCATGTTCGGTATGCGGAGCGCAAGTTCGTCTGCTTCTTTTGCAGGTACTGTAATGACGTCGTAACGCCGAGCTCTGATTGGCCCTGATTGGAGGATAGTGGGTAGACCTCAAAAAAGCTTGCTTTGAGGTCTATTCACCATTCTTCAATCAGAGCCAATCAGTGCTCGGCGTTCTGACGTCACCACAACCCCCGCAAAGAAGCAGACGAACTTGCGCTCCACATAGGGTGCTAAACGCATTGGTCAAAGACGCGTTCCAGCTTCCATATATCTGTCGGACACCCTCCGCGCTTGCGGACTCCATGGAGGTAATAGACCTATTGCTAAATTACCCAAGCATCAAGGAGAATGCGGGGATTGGTGTTCCTTGCGCCGCATGTGCTGGCCTCAGCAGCAGTAACTTTTCTGGGGAAAGGTGTGCGCAGTAACTTTTATACGGGAAAGGTGTGCGCATGTGGCGCGTGGAACACCAATCCCTGCATTCTTCTTGATGCTTGGGTAATTTAGCAATTGGTCTATTGATAAAACTACGACCCTTTCTCTGAAACGAATGCGAAAGGGGAACATTGAAACCTTGGATCTCGCATTCGTGCCTTATTATCCGCTACCTTGTGCGGGCTTTTTGTCTCGCTATACACGTTTTTCGCTTCCTTCGTTCTCAGTCACGTGAGTTCCGCATCTGGTATGAGGGCGAAAAAATAAAACATTTCAAACAGGAATGTGTGACAATCAAGAATTTTTCGTGCACACATTCCAGCGGCGTGGAGAGATGAAAACGATGTTTTAAGGTATGCTAGATCTGACGGCAATCAAGCTGCGCCCTTGTGAAAAATGTTTATAGACAATAGATCGATCTCACCGAGCGTTCGGCGCATGCGTGATGCCGCCATAACTTTAGTTCACAGGAGGGTGGCGGCAGTGCACGAGACGGCTTGTGCCGTCTCGTGCTTTACACCAGCAGAGCTTCAGCGAGGTTGTCGCAACTGCAGAAATACCAAAGTTCCCTGGATGCATTGCGGCAGTGGTGGCGCAGTCAAACTGGCTGGTGAGATCGGTCTATTGCATGCCGAGTGACATGGCTGCCACAATGTCTCTGCTCGTGCGAGCATGCCCGTGCAATTGCTAGCTCGCCAAAGCTACCACTTCCACATGCACGCTTCACGTGCTTGCACGTATGGGGCAGCAGGCGGGCCGCCGTGCTTGAAAATCGTCTTTACATGGCTTGTGCATGACGTCTTCGGACCAGACTGATGGTAATTGTTTGTCCTTGTTGAGAAAAACAAATTTTGTGGTGCAAACCGTGCGCTGCCGAAAGGACGTGCTCGGCAGGGATTGGCCTCCACAATGGCGACTGATGTGACGTCAGCACAAGGCATGCATCGTCACTGGCAGAACGAGAACGGCAGGAAGTACTTTCGGTTGTCCCGCCTCCGACGCGGGCATTCTACCCTCGATAACACATCGCCGGTTCGTGAGCTTGAGCGTGCGCGCGTGCGCAATCAAAGCACGGCACAAGGCAGTGAGCGCGCATCGGTGGCCGGGCATCCGAGAGACACGCCCTGTCGTCCTTCGAAATTACGCGAGTGCAAACACCCCTTATATCTTTGCTTACTAACTTGCCTATTTCGCTTTCCTTTTGGTCTTCTATCGAAGTATCTTTAATGCACACTTTCCTTTCCTTGCCGACCAAACCCCTTCCCGCCGTCCTGTCTGTACTCTTGCTCGTCTCTTTTCGTCGTCTTTTTCCTTCTGCTAATGGCGTCTTTGCTTGCGGACGCGCCATCCCTCGGTTCGCTAGATTAGGTTTCTGTTTGAACACCGCGGCGGCTTTGGCGGCTGTGAGTCGCGTCCCGC
Source organism: Ixodes ricinus (assembly GCA_037355805.1). Taxonomy (NCBI): domain Eukaryota; kingdom Metazoa; phylum Arthropoda; class Arachnida; order Ixodida; family Ixodidae; genus Ixodes; species Ixodes ricinus. The sequence goes on along the minus strand of JAZHYW010039673.1, from coordinate 48,873 downwards.
GGCAGCTGAAATCGACATAAAAAGACCCTCCGGCCGCTTCTATTTTGTCACCAGGCAAACTAATCCGAGTGTACTACTTCATCCCAGCACGCAACTCCGACATCGAATGCTCATCATGAAGGCGCTTAATGAGTTTGAACTTGACCCGAAGGGTTGTTTACTTCCTCGTGGCACTTCCCTCTTCCTATCCTCACATTTTCCTCCCCCTCCCCTCTTTTTTTTTTTTTGTATTGCCCTTTCTATGTGTTTGTCGTAAAGGTGCGGTCTCTCCGCGCCGTGCTCACATAAAAGCCTTCTTTTCACTAGGAGTCCCCGGATCGTGCACATACAGAAAGGCAGAGAGGACTCGTCCGTCTGCCACATGGGATTCAATTAAGACGGTGGCACGTTTCCGCGTTCAAGCTGGCTCCTTTTACCACTTGCTCCAGCGGCGAATCCCCTAAGTCGTGCGACGGGCGCGACCACGATAAATGACGGCGACACGTCTGTAACTAAAACGATGATTTTCGTCGAGTTTTGGAAGGGACTATGCGCCCCTCTTGTATGCCACACTCTAAAGACGCAGCCACACTGCCATCTACGCGGTACGAAAGACAATTTTTTGACGTTCTATACAAATATTATTATTATTATTTTATTAATATAACTATTATTATTCTTATTATCAGCGAACACTGTGTTTTTTTTTCATTTTTTATTCTAATGATGTTTGAGCAGTTTGACTGCGGCTTTGGTGTGTGTTACATGGGCGTGTTAGTTGAGAGGTGGTAGTGACGTCAGATTGCTTAGAGTGGTGCACCGCGGAGCGTTGGCGACGACTTCGATCTTTCGATGGACCGTACAGAAATCTTTGTGGAAAGTTATTAGCAGTCGCCATGTTTTGGGCCATCGCGAAGCTCCCAGTTGGAACCGAGTCCGTACCGAAGACTCTGGTTCAATACACGCGAGGAGCGCACGTCTAACGTATACTGCTGGCTCAGCTGATTGGCGCAATCGCTTTTATCGATGGCGCTCGCTTACTGCAAAGACTTGGTGTTTTGTCGAGATAAAAGCTTTGGCTGGGAGGGCGCAAGACGCTGCCCGATTCAAGGGCTCAGCCGCATCCATCTCTCCATCGGTTTATTGATGTCTGGCGAAAATGGATGCCACTCAACCAGGGGCGGATTTACGGGTCAGGTTTAGGGAAAAGGGATGGGGGTGGAGGCGACAGGCGGTGGGCATTTGGCTGGCGAGGGCGGGGGGGGGGGGGGGGGGCGGGGTCTGCAAGGAGATGACATCACGGGCGAAAAGTTGCCCAGATAGATCTGTTTTGTTGACCTAGCATTTGCGTGTTACCAGAAACTAATCATTTCTTTCTGAAAATACTCTGGTGTATGTCAATTTCTCATTAAGAGAGCTTTAGATTAGGAAGCTTAAAATAAAGGAGGTGGGGAACGGTCACCGCCCCCCCTCCCCTCTTTCACCCCTTCACGCCCCCTGCCATAAATCCGCCTATGCACTCACCAGACAGCTTCGATGGCCGTCACCCGTCCGGCTCTCGGTGTCCGTTCACTTGCGCTCTAGTGTAGTCGCACCAAAATGAAGGATGATACCGCTCAACCTTTCCTGCTTGATTGCTTTGCTATAATCCCGTAACTAGATTTCATATTTGATGTTATTCGAATCTGGTTTAAAAATGTATCCATATGGTGCTTGTTGGACGAGTTGGTGCTGAAACTTTTAGACTTTGGTATATTCTTCGTTGTAACGCATTGTGTTGTCCTGCTCTCCCCTCTCGTCCGTGTCAAAAGGCGCTTTTATGTTCTCAAAGTTTGGAAAGAAACTTTTTCATCGAGGAAGATGGTATTTCCGTCACTTTTTTTTATTCTCCCCTTTGCACTGAGAGAATACTAATAAAGGCCATCAGCGGCACTTATTCGCAGGAGCTACGTTAAGGCCTCAGAGCTGCTTCCTATGCCATCCCACGGCAAGGCACCCCGTGAAGCTTCGATGCAGTACACTCGTTTGTCACAAGATGAGGCCAGGGTCTTTTGGCCGACGGCGCTCCAAACGCCCTTTGAGTCCATTAACGCCAGTGGTCGAGAGATAAATGGAGATGCCTCCCTATCGATTCGTTGGGCACGGATTCTTTCGTCGGCTGGTTCATTCTAAGCTGAGAGCGCTGATGAAGCTACGCGCTTGCCGGACCCAATCAGCTGCCTTCCTTTGGTCACCTGACCCCGCTTTCTGCGCCTGTGTGAGGGCAGGAGCGTGAGCGCGTGGCGAAAGATGGACGGACGTGTGACTCGTCCAACGAGCACGTAGCTTCACACCGTGTACTGTCAGCTTAGGGGTGAACGGCGTATAGCTCGTGCCACTGGTACTTTCTGGAACTAGTGCTGCGCACAACCTTGTGTCCAGCGTTTTAGGTTTTCTTTCGTTTTCTTCTAACGGAGGTGCCGTGGCGGTATAGCCTTAAATGTGGGAATCGACAGACCCCTATATATCTTAAAGGGATACAACAACGAAATTTCGGCGCTGATTTCTTGGTTTATATACACGTTCAAGGGAGGGGTATCACATCGGACATCCCGATCTTTTGTTGACGAGACAAGGGATTTTAAAACGAATTAAACGACTACCAAGCGACACTTGGTGGGTGTCGCTAAAACCTTTGTTTGTGATGTTCGTCTCGGAACATTGAAAGGTGTAGTGACGCTGCCTGTCTCGCCTAGAACTGTAGACTCACTGGTGCTCCATGCTTGAAAGCTTGTGCAGCTTGCACGAGGTCCTAGCTAAGCTTGTAATTGAACGCACTTGCCCGCACGAACAGAGACATGACGATGGCCAGATGCCCTGCTTGCAATCGTCTTGTCGACGTCCGTCTCGCGCCGCAGCTTTGCTCGTCCCGAGACAGACTACGTCGCGATTGCGCCGGATGTCACGTGCTCTCCGCTGGGCTGCTCTCCATGCGCTTGCCAGAGTGGGCCGTTTACAACGAAACGTATTGCCACCAAACTCAAAACACAGGCGTCCGATCGTCATTTACGGATATTGTGGATAAAATTCAGGATATTTTTGAACAAGACCGGTGTATTTCAAATTTTGTAGAAGAATCCCTTTAAAGGGTAACTCCGGTCGAAAACAAAATCAAAATAAATGACTGCTATCGATTCATTGGCACTATATATGATCACAGCCGAAATATTATGTCAATAAGGGTATTCATTCACTTGGGCTAGTTGGTGATACATTGTGACGATTGAAAGCGCTAAAAAGACGTGACCCAGTAATGCAAGTCACACATAACAAGAGCGCTCTTTGTGTGTGTGAGTGTCTTCTTTTACTGGCCCTCGTCTTTTGGGCGCTTTTTAATTGTCATAATATTACGTCAAAGTAAAGCCGCGTACTCCCCTAAAACCGATTTCAGAGATGCGAACAGCTGGTCTTTAGCGGGCGGCAGGCGGGTTAGCTACTAGTCAAGGAACGCTGGCGCAGCACACTCGCCGAACGCGTTCGTACGAGGAACGCCAGTATCCCGTGTTTGGCTTTCGCATTCGAACGCGTTAGAACGCGGGAGGCTGGCATCCGGCGTTTGGCTTTTGCATCGAAAAGTGTTCGTGAGTGTAATGGAGACAAAGGCAGGTAGCTTTAGGTGCACCCACTAGTCATTCGAACCAAAGCTCGGCGTCCTGATGTCCCCCCACTCTCTTGTCTCTTCCTCTGTCTCAGTTCTTCGGCTTATACGTTTCGCTTCATAAATTTACTCAACAAAACCCGGCGTTTTTTTTTTTTTCACTGTCAGCGACTTTGAGAACGAAAACAAAGAAAGCAAAAACAAAAAGACGCAAATATGAAAGATAAAAAAAAAAGACTGTACTCGAAATAAATAAAAAATCGACGATAAGAAAAAAGGCACACCTAGTACTCGGTGCATGTCGCAAAACCCGGGTCCACTAAAACGCAGAAATTTTCAATGCCAGCTGGCGGTGTTTGTAGTTCATGTACAATAAGCCTTATGCACATGCAAGGATCGTCTTACGCCTACGTGCTGACAACGTCTACGTTCTCTAAGACAACGCGGCGCAGGTTTACCTGCAAGCATTAAGCATTTATCCGTATAGTGTCTGATGTCTCGTGAGACGTTGGTGACAATGAACACAGAGAAAACGCGAGGCAGTCACATATTTTGCCTTTGAAATCGAGCTAATTAGTTTTTGTTTTGTTTTCTTTTTTCTAATTTCGAGTGCGGCTAGTTTCGTTCATACAAATTGACACAGATCTTGATCTCTAGAGACCTATAATGCATGGGATGCGGCATTTAAATAGCTATCGTTTAAATTAGTTTCGAAACCATTAAACAGCTGTTTCAGGGTGTGAAGACCAACCTATTGTTTATTAATTCTTAGTACCTACATGGCTGAGGAAAAGCTAACGGCGTCCGTCTGTGGACAAAACAGTGGAAAGGAAGCGCGCCGCGTAGAGAGGAGGAGAGAAGTGAAGGACAAAGGCGAGAGGGAGGTGACGTCACAAGGCGGGAAGCCAATGGGCGCGCGGATGCTGGGGTGAGTCTGAACATGCACGTGTACGGAACGCGTACGCCTTGGTTTGTGCTACAAAAATGGAGTGTGAACCAAGTATACTATAGTCAGATACAACCTATGAAAGACAGTGGGAGGGGGGAATGGGCGGAAACTAGAAAAGCTGAAGTGGAAGAAGTACGACTTTCTTTGCACAACGGCTTTTGTCTTGGGCACCCCTTTCCCCCTCGCACTGCCTTTCTTAGGTTGTATTAGAGCCACTAAATGAGCTGCATAGAGTATCGGCACTCCGTTCCCCGACATTGTTGTGGGCGCCGCCATTTTTGGCTCGTATGCAGAACAGACGGAGCTGCCGATCGTCTTGAGTCAAAGTGCGACTTCCTCAGCATTACATTCGGTGTTAGGAAGGCAATGTAATGTTGCTTTGCTCTGTCGCGAACTGTTTAAACATTTGTGGAGTGCTGAAAAGCGTTTTGTGATTTCAGATGAAGCTTCAGATAACTAGCAACCATGATTTTAAGACACAATATGGCCAAGTGTCGTTGCTCTAAAGCGTAGCTTATTTAGTGGCACTAGGTTGTATTTGACCATAGCGCTGGCCCAGGCAGGCGGCAAGAAATTAAAGGACGATCTATTGTTAAATCCTTAGGGAATGTGTTAGCATGACCCTGGGAAACGCCAGGTACGTCCCGATTTGGGGAAGCGCTAACACTGACCCCGTAACGAAGCCAAAAAGAGGCAACAAGAAATAGAGGAAGCCAAAGAAAAGAGTGAAGGGGTCAGCGGTAGCGTTCCCAAGGTGAACGTGCGTGGCTTTTCCTAGGGGTCATGCTAACGGATTCCCTAAATGTCCATCAATTCATCTTCTTTCAGTTTTGGATTTGCCGGCTAGATTTAGCGGGAAATTGAGTTCACCTGACCTATACCTAGGATTCCGTGTTTTCAGAGTTTATTTCTCGTGATATTCGGAGGGTGTTCTTCGGAGTTTATTTTTCGCTGGGGATTCGGGGTTTATCGGAGTTTATTTTTGTTAGATTCTCAATTCTTTGAAATTCTGAGTTTATTTTAATGCGTAAAATTTAAAAATTCGAAAACAAAATAAATAAGGTTCGGGTACCATCACCCGTTGTCCCGAAGGAACCTCGACGTGCTAAAAAGCAAACCCTTTTTGTCGGTAGTTCTAAATTTCAAAGGAAACTGAAATGGAATCTCCTCAGGACCACTGACCTTGTGCTCTTATAAAGTTTAGTTGTAAACCTCCGTCTTTTTTGCTGTTTATTTTGTCGCTGTGACCTCGAAATTCTGAGTTTTTCGGATAAATCCGAATAGACGAAAAATTTACAAGCGATTGTTTTTTCGGATTTGTTTCCGGATTTCTCCAAAAACACCGGACCCCTAAGGCTATACATCAATTCAGTTTCCCGTTGAATTTAAAGAGTAAACTAAATTGGCGTGCTTGTAACCTGACTGCAATTTTCCCAGCTAAATCTAGCGGGAAACTAAATTGTCGTGTAGGTCACATGACGTCAATTTCTGCTCTAAACTTAGCGGGGACGCTGAACTTGCACATAGGGTCACGTGGCGTCAGGCAACATGACATCAATTTCTTCGCCAAATTTAGCGGAAAAATGCACGACGGACCAACGAACAACTTTCCCCTATTAGGGAGTTCTGCGGAAAAGTGTTCCCGCATAGAGCAGAAACGAAAAAAAGAGGAAAGGTACGCCATAAAACGCGCAAAACAGTATAAGAAGAAAAACAAAAAACAAGAAGAAAAAGTCATACATCTAGAAGCGGGAACGCAGATCCGTCAACGTTACCCCAAGAACAGGCGTAACGTGTCCCGTGGGAAACACACACGCCGACTCGAATTCCCCAATCTCCTTATCTGTTCCCTCTGGCGTTCCATCTTCATTGGTACGGCCACCTATATTGCGTTACACCCATAACGACAGACAGCAGCGGGCGCTGCAGGCCGCATGGCAGCCAATCCAGCGCCGAGAACGTACACCACGTGACTTCGCGCTACGCGCGTCGTTGTTCCCCCCTCCGAAGGTCACGCGTCACTCACACGGCACCGGTATGGGCTTCGAAGTTGTGTAGCGTCCGTACACGGTTCGTCCGCAGGGTGAGACGAAGTTGTAGAGGCTCTGGCTACGGCTGTTTCCTGGCTTCGGAATGGCCACCCCTCAATGTTCTTCTGCTAACCTGCTTCCCAGCTCGCTCTACTTACCCCGGCGCTTCTTTGTCTGCAGTCCCCGTTAACGAAAATTAAGCCACGAGGCAGCTTAATTGTCCACGCGTAAAGCTGCCAATGACTTGCTTCCTCGTGATGAATCCAGGTTGCGCGCGCTGTGGCTGGGGTTCATTCCGCTTATTCGCTAATGAAAGACGCATAGTCAACGCGCGCAGGCAGATTTGACCCTCTCTCCTTTTTATTCCCAACTAACGTCGCTAACGAAACGCCATCGCTTTAACCACCTTCCACTTCTATCTTTCTTACTTTTTGTTTTGTTTGTTGCTTGTGTATTGTTTCTATGTTGTTTACTGTTTGAGCAGATAGAGCCTAATGTCTAGGAAAAAAAACATATATTTTCATCATTTGTAACTTTGAGCTTAAATCGCAGTGCACGTTTGAGTTTTGTGATTATACTATGTATGTCTCTACGAAATACCGTAGCGCGTACATCGTATTGCACGTCCAAGGACCTTGGACGTGCGATATGTTGGCTGATTGTTGTCTTTACAATTAATTACTGACAATTTTGGAACATCGACGAAAAAACAATATATGTTATTTACGCCTGTTACGCTTTTAAACAACAACAGCGACAACAGCCGGCATTATTGAGGTTAAAATTCTTCCAACTAATTTTACTTTCGAGAGTCGGCGATCACGCAACGCGAGAGTGCATCACGGAAAAGTTAAAGGTGTTCCTTAACCTTTTTCTTTACATTCTAGCCCCTTCGATATCTTATGTTTGGTTCTAACATTTTCTATGTGTTTGTATTTATGCTTATATTTTTGTTTGTATTTATGCCTATGTGTGTTTATGCGTTCATGTGTTATTATTCAATGTGTTTTGTTCTCTCTGATTGCTTTTTATATATATATTGTTACAACTGTTCATATTTTTTCAAGGTGCACTAAAGTGGTGTTATTCTCCATCTCTATAGAGACCTAAATTCATACACCTGCAATTCCTGTTGGCAAAAAAGGTAGGGAAAAAAAGAAATCTTATTTCCAGCTCGTATATGAAAAAAGCGATAAGAAACAAATGTGATGTTTTCCTTTTCCTTTGTGGTTTGTACTTCATTCTCACACACGTATAAAACTCATACTGAGCTGATGTTGTGTTTGGCGCCAGTCCGCATGTCAATCCATCGATATCACCTCGTTCAAAAAGTCTATGAAAACTTTAGCTGCTACAGGTCACACATGCCATTGAGTTAGCCTTATTAAAATGACATCGGAAAAATACCTTTTAGTGCACCTTGAAACACATGCTTCTGTTGGTTTATGTTTTTTAATGTAACTTTTAAATTCTGTTCCCTTTGGTTATTTTAAACATTGACCCAGACCCTCTGCCAAAGCCGGTCTGTTAAAAACAATCAATTAGGAGAGGAAACCACATCCAGGCATGGATGCTCAAAGCTAAGTATCGTTGCTTCTTCACACACCGCAGGATCGACACAGGGGTCACTGCGACTCACGCTGATAAGCCGCCTGTCCAGCCTCAAGGAAGAAAAACCACTCACCAAAGAAGAGCAGCAATAGGGTAAAGATCAAAAGAAGGCGGTGTAGTGCTTTGACCGCCTTTTTCTTTTTTTCCAGCCATTCCGGCAGCTTTTATAATAGAAGACCTGAATAACTTCAGGCTGGGCGTGAGATGTAATAAGGATCATTAGATGAATGCTTGACTGTGCCGAGATTACTGCACGCTTTCATCAAAAGTCTTGCCTTGGAATGGTCACTGACGGAATTAAGGAGCGGAGGGCATGGCTCATTTCATTTATGCTGCTGGGTTCCTGATTGCTTCAGCCGCATTTCTTGTCGGCTAATGCTGCAATCTCATTGGCTGGGAGTATACAATGAGGCTCTCGGGATTCGCCATGCCCTACGTGTCTTGATTGGCCAATGACTATAACAAGCTTTCCGTCGTTTAAGAGAGAACGCTCCTGTTAAGTTGAAAAAAAAGTGTGATGGGTTGCTGACTTTAATTATGTTAATGCATCTCAAACTAAAACAGTTCAGCGATTAGCTACAGGTAGAATTAAGCTTAAAGAACCAAAAAACAAATTATCTTTGACGAGAGGGTACGATATATCTATAACAGTAATGAGTCGTGATTCAATGAAATGTAAAAAAGAATAGGTTCAGCTTTTTTTATTTTTTTGAAACTTGTGACAGCTAAAGTTCGTAGCTGGGGAGAATAACGGAATTATACTTGCCGCGTCATAACTAAGGTATCGGAACAACCTAACCCTACCGAAAACCCTGTATAAATTTTCACTATCTGGATTATGGAACTGGAAATTTAACGGGAATCGTTTCTGGGAAACTGAAATCTAGATTGCATGCATAAAAATGATTTCAGAGAACTTGAAATCAAGTTAGAATCCCGCTAAATTTTCAGTTTCACAATCCAGATAAGGAAAGTTATGCTGGGTTTTTCGGTTGGGAAGGTAAGAACTAATAAGCGTAGATGATGTGACTCAGTTGTATTGTTTCCATATCGCTATACGCTTTGCCTAACTATGGGTATTCTCTTGGGCAATTTTAATATAAAATAGCGTTCTTTTACATGCGTCTTGTAGACTCTTCTTTTCGTTTTAATGGAAAAAGAGTTTATGAAGAGATGCTTTGCACCTTAAACGCTCAAACCTCTATTGATGGCGTGCAAGAAGTGAAGCAATATTTCAAAGATAAAGCCACGAAAGCTGGGGCACGACGCATTCGTCCTTAATTATTTTTCGCTCAGTCGTACATCCAGAGCAGGAGTTGAAACGCAAGTAACTGCCAATTTCCCTGCTCTTTGCAAAATGTAGTCTACCAGAATACCTAGTCTCTGAATCCGCTAACCATGAATAATGAAAGAGCATCGATTGAATTAGCAAATTCACCGTGCCTGCATCATTGCATCTGCTGCTCAGACGTTCCAAACCAAGTAGAGGGCAATCTTTCCGACGCGAACCGGGTGCACTACTAAAACTCCAATCAAGCCGAGTGCTTTCCAGAAACGGGTACCCTGACTCGTGTCTTCTGAAACCACGGTACTTCCGTAATCCTCGCATGGCTGGGACAGCGCCATCCAAACGTGACGATATGTGTTTTTTCTCAGCTGTCTAGTTTAGGGGTTTACCTGAAAACAAAACCTCACAAGGCGTTCACTTTCACAATTTGAGGCGCCGATGGCAAATGCTCTTTTCTAACTTTAGAACTGAAATGAGGAGGGGGGGGGGTAAGCAAATATATATAATTTAAGAGACAAATACAATGTCACGGACAGACGAATCCGGTAAGCTGGACGAAAGAGAAGAGGCAAGACATTATACAACTTGGAATAACAAAAAAATTATGAAGAAGCTACTACGCAACAACGAGCGGAAGTCGAGAGTAAAAACGTTAACCAGTTCCCAGCGGCGTGACGAAAGCAAAATGCTGTTTTGATGGCGACGCCTACGTGGAAAAGGTCTACATACTTAGTTCACCGCTAAGTCGACAGGGCCATAAAGCTATCTTCCTGCTCGGCGTACCAATAGATTGTCTGCTTTTCATCACCTGACTCCGCTCTATCCATGTGAATATGCACCGAGCGTGATCACGTGGCGTAAGACGGTCGGTCGACTGGCCCAGCGGCAAAGTAGCTTTCACGTCGCCGTCACCCTGGTCGCATTGCTCGTACATCCTACCAATAGACGTAGCTTGTCTGCAGGCACGATGACAGAATTATCTACGGACACGCATCAGAAAATGTCTGCGGTGTGTCGTTTGTACGTTGCATAAGCAGTGGGACCACGGATTTTGGGGTCAGATTTGACATCCCTCCCGTTGCACGATGAATCGTCCGTGCAAGCAACATTGTAGTATAGCGTTCTAATTTTCTTTTTACTTATGAAGAAACATACTGTTAGAGATTTTACTGTTTGTATTTACTCTGCCGGCGATACAAGTGCCGTGTCACTTTCATCAGTAAGCTATGCTGATCCCGTCCCCCCTATAAACACCAAAAAATGTATACGGGACGAGTACTTGCGTGTGATATCACAATATTACTTAATCTTAAATTACGTCCGGGTAACATTTCCAAATCAACGTCAGGTAATATAGCTTTCTATCCAACACAATAGATAGGTGGGTCACCGAAGCAATTAGCGGGACAAGGGCATCCACAGAAATCTCCGACCAGGCTTTGTCGTGCCTGACAGAACGCTGACGCAAGATACTGACGCAACGTACTTTGCGTGGCATACTCGCATAACATACGTAAACATCCTGACGTAACATGCTGACGTAGCATACTGACGTAACATTCCAACGTAGCCTAACAGACGTAACGTATCTGGCAGAACGCTTAAAGGGTACTCCGGCGTTTTCTTCAGGATTTGATTGAAAATTTGCTAAACAGATAAACAAAAAGATAGTCAAAGTGCAGGCGAGCTGGTGTAGATCATACATAGTGGAACCTGAGACTGAGGTATGCAAGGAAAACTTCGAGGACGAGAAAAGAGGACTAGACACCGTCTCAAACGCAGCTAAAGACTTTTTATTCCGTGCCCTCCTTATATACATCCTCGATGTCGCCAAACTTCCCATAAACCGCAAAGACCTCAATAGGGTTCACTTTGACACAATCGTACAGACAATTGAATCCTCACAGCAACCAGGGATCACTTCGGTCACAAGCCATCCAACTGAGAACAACAGGGGCACTCAAAGAAACAAAACCACGAAACCGAAAAAAACAAAAAACATAAGGACGTCATTCTTTCCTCTGGGGGTTTCACATTCACCACAATTGCACCGACCCACAGATCTACAGTACACTCCGGTCACAAATCATTCAACTGAAAACAACAAAGGCCTTCCAGCGAAACGAAATCAGCTACCGGACATCCATTAACGATAAGAAAGGCAATCTTTCCTCCCTCGCTTAACATACCAGAAAAAAAAAAAAACACACACACACAAAACACAAAAAACAAACGGTTAAATCTTGAGAAACGCCTTTGATTCATTCGTGAGGACCATGGATGGCTGACTAATGCAGTTTCCTGACGCTTTTATCCGGATCGTCTCTCTGACTACCCGTTTTACGTCATTCCTTTCCCTGTGTAACACTTCTGTTTCCGACCACTTTGCTTCACAATTATTGCACTCCTGTAAATGTTTAGCAATTTCTGAGTTTGGTGCGTTGTTCTTAACGTTGCGCTTATGCTCCGTAAGTCTATCATTGAGGCACCTTGACGTCTGGCCTACATACTTTTTCTGGTATGTTAAGCTGAGGAGGAAAGATTGCCTTTCTTATCGTTAATGGATGTCCGGTAGCTGATTCGTTTCGCTGAAGGCCTTTGTTGTTTTCAGTTGAATGATTTGTGACCGAAGTGTACTGTAGATCTGTGGGTCGGTGCAATTGTGGTGAATGTGAAACCCCAGAGGAAAGAATGACGTCCTTATGTTTTTTGTTTTTTTCGGTTTCGTGGTTTTGTTTCTTTGAGTGCCCCTGTTGTTCTCAGTTGGATGGCTTGTGACCGAAGTGATCCCTGGTTGCTGTGAGGATTCAATTGTCTGTACGATTGTGTCAAAGTGAACCCTATTGAGGTCTTTGCGGTTTATGGGAAGTTTGGCGACATCGAGGATGTATATAAGGAGGGCACGGAATAAAAAGTCTTTAGCTGCGTTTGAGACGGTGTCTAGTCCTCTTTTCTCGTCCTCGAAGTTTTCCTTGCATACCTCAGTCTCAGGTTCCACTATGTAAGATAAACAAACATCGCTGCAATAGTAACCCAAATATTGGGGCATAATGTTTTTTCCACAATGTTGAATTTTAATATTGGGGTCACCGGGCTTTTTAAAGTAAAAGTCGCTACTGGCTACAATGAAAAAGGTCACCGTCAGCGGAAGGCAGGGGTTCACTCTTTGAACTTTAGACTTTGTCTCTCAACTGATACCAAGCAGTTTCATGCTTTCAAATTAATGCCTTGGAAGCTCGCTCCAGCACCCGCGCACCAGCACAAAACAAATGCTCGGCATTGTCCGTTTTCAGGCTGCCCGTTCGACCTGCGACCCTGCCATCCGCTGACGTCGCGGCACCGAAATGCGTGTGCACATTTGAATGTTGCTTTTGGCATCATTTTCACTTGCCGATTTCACGATAACTATTCTGAACTTGGCGTTACTAAATAGCATGCTGGAAAGGTGTAAAGGCCGGTGATTCCGAAACTATAAGCTGGATTCCCTTTGCGCGTTAACATATCAGAAAGGAAGAAAAAAATTGAAAACATTTACAAGTCTCTGTAACGCAAAATTAGGAAAGCGCAGCTCTTGAGGAGGAAGTAGGGGAGGGTACGGAGAGGAGGGTATGCCCCTCCTCCTCCTTACCCCTCCTCCACCCACTCTGTCCTTCCCTCATTTACTCCTCCTCCTCTTCCTCCTCATTCCTCCTCCCCTCCTTTCGTCCCTGCTCCCCTTCTCCCTTTCTTTATCCTCCTCTTCTCTCATCCCTCTCATCCTCCCATCCTCCTTTTTCTTCCTCCTTCTCTGTACCTTCCCCTCCTCCTGCTCCGCACGTGACGTCAAATTTCCTACTAAATACAGCAGCTAAACTGAATTTGTTCACAGATCACGTGACACCGAGTCCTGTGACGTCATTTTCCCCGCCAAATTTAGCGGGAAGTCGAGTTGCTGTTGGTCATGTGACGTCGATTTTCCCGCTAAATCTAGCGGACGAACTGAATTTGTTCATGGGTGACGTGTAACCGACTCACGTGACGTCATTTTGTTCGCTAAATTTAGCGGAGAATTGAATTGGTGTTGAGGTCACGTGACGTCAATTTTTTCCCGCTAAATTTAGCGCCCGGTTACGCCGACGCTGACGCCGCGAAGCCAGAGAAAACGGGTGCCTAAGAGCTGCGCTCTAAAAAAACACTGCCGGAAAGTTGCGGCCTGGTTTTGTACAAGAAATTATGGCCCTTTGGTGCATAGTACTGGGTAAAGAGACAGTGGATCCTAGAGAGCACGTTTATGTTCTCTTTAGCTTCGCTGTTGTTCTATGTTCGCTGACAGCCTAAGGAAACGAAGGGGGTGGCAACTCTCGCGCGTTTTTATACCTCCGGAGCCAATGGGATCCCGAAATTAGCGGATAAAAAGCAAAGATCCGAATCGCGCGCGAAAGAAAAAAAAAAAAAACGCTAGCCATAAACACCTTTTTTTATAAGAACAAACAAACAAACAAACAAACAAGCGTGAGGGAGAAATTGGCCATGTCCGCGCTTCTTGAGATTCGCCAGTGAGTATATAGTGCTGAAGCGTTGTCAGACTAGCGGAGACACAGAGTTCTGAAAGGTCCCAGTTGGGAAACTCCTGCACATACCATGGGACTGCCAGTCTCTTGCGGTGTGCATCGCACTAGTCTGCAAAACGCTCGGTCACTGCGCGCCTCTTTGGGGGGTCAGTGCAGTGACCATTCTCTTTGGTTTCACGCGTTTTTTTTTCTTTGCTTGGCGGGGAGGGGGAAGGGGAGGGGGGGGCAAGAGCGCCGGTTTTTGGTTGCTTTCGCCAACATTAGCTTTGCCTTGTGGGGAGACGGCGTTAGAACAGTGCAGCTTTCGGACCTGCTTGTTCTCTTTTTTTGTTTTCCTGCGTTAGGTACAGAAGAAATGTTCTTGAAACTTGAAACGTCGGACAGAATAGAACGCGCCTTCTGTCACCCAGCCGTTTTTTGTTTTTTCGTAGAGCCGCTGTTTTTCACATTTACCGAGTCGTTTCGCTGGCCTTTGAAGGGCACCCTTTGCGTACGCCAAAGACGTGTGGCAGCAGTGCGATGGGAGTGACCCTATTGCTTGACTACTTTCAAGAGATTTGTTCATGTCACTTTGGCGCTATAATGCCCGTGTTGTTGTTTTTTAATTGTTTTTTATACGTTTCGGCCATCCTAGGCACCGGGAGAAAAAGAATATGGGGTTTCAGGAGGAACCAGGTGATGCGTACGTTATTGAAATGCGCATCATTGATCTCCAGATTGTCGCGTTTTGCCCCGCGAGTATCCTTTTACGTAAATAATATTTTCGTTAAAAAAAAACGCAAACACAGATTGCTAAAATTCGGTCCGCATATAGCTAATAAGGCTTACCAATAAATTGAATCTACCGTGGCAGAATAGTGGGTGTCAACCGGCGTGCACGTCTCGAAGCATAACCTCGCGGTGAATTTTGCGCCTTTTTGGCGGGGGGTAAACACGTCAACCTCAATTCCGAATTCATTTTTCTCAAACAGTCTTCCCGATAGCTTTAAATGTTTACACACGCAAAGAGTACAGGTCACGGAACCCTCGGTGAAGTTTGAACGTACTCTGATGTGCCTGTCTATTAGATGGATGGCGCTAAACGCAAACTGTCGCATTTGCCCCGCGTCTCGTTTTACTCCTTACGCTATAACAAAGGGAAATACACGAAAGGATCGAATTGCGGATTCGGCGTCTTATTTTGGTCAATAAATCGCGAACTTTTTCCGGACTGCGATGAGAGGAAGAATAAACCACCTCGATACACGTAGCAGAGTGCGTTGGATAAACTACTAGATGAATGAACTATGGAAGAATGAAAGATGAAAAAACTTCTAGATGAAAGAACTGTGAGTGTCTGTCCCTCGTCTATTTTCAGTGTTTTTATTTTTTTGTGTGTGTGAACTGTAGACAACCTCGAGCCAGGGGTGAAATGAGATATCCATACATTGTGTAAAAGAGACACGTGAGAAAGGCTATTAGATGTAGCCTCGATACGTCTGGCTACCTGACACGCGTCCTGGACAAATATGTCTCAGATCAAAGGAACGGTGCAACGATGATAGTACTCTTCAGATTGATCCTCTATGTGTATAACCTGCGAACACGCGTTAGTTTTTGTTGTCCACGCAATGGGGCAGTTGCACGAAAAATGGCGTCCCTCTGCCATACTACACTTCTAGAAAAAAATATCGTAGTACTTGCTAACTGAAAGCTAGTAACTACTTTTCACAACATTCACCACGCTCTTAGTAACTGCACTTAGTGACGGTCAAGTTAATAATGTCAAGCTATACTCGTTGACAACTCAAGAAGGTAGGGCGAGGGAGAGTATGGTGGGAGAGGAGGAAATAGACGCAACGCTTGCGGGGGGGGGAGAGAAAACCCTCTGCCCTCGCCAGCGTTCAGTCCGCTTCCTCCTCTGCCACCTTCTTTCCCTCAACCTACCTTCTTAAGCTGCAACATACTACAGCATACTAGCTTAAGAAGATATAGTCCGTTGCAACTCAAGAAGGTGGGGTGAGGAAAGGAAGGACGGGGAGGAGGAAGCAAGCGGGACGTCGCAGAGAGGAGGAGGCCTCCTCCTCTCTGCGACGTCCCCCTACTCTCCAGCGTTCCGTCTGCTTCCTCCTCTGCCGCCTGCTTTTCCCTCGCCCTACCTTCTTGAGTTGCAACGGACTATAGTAATGGTTACTAATCTCGTCAAGAGACCGACCTCACAGGCAGTTTCATTATTCCACCGCCGTCGCAATGCATCGCGAGAACTGTAGTCTTTCTGCACGCTGACAACTCCGCTGGGGGTCTGCGCGAGCAGAGCACGACGCGACAAGAGCTGTCTCGTGAACTGGCCACCTGCCTCCTATAAACTACAGTCATGGCGGCATCACGCATGCGTGGAATGATTAGTGAGATTGGTTGTAGGACCTAATACCGTTCACCATCTTCTTTCTGTGCGTTTATATCGCGTTTTCTCGCGCTCTTTCTCTGGGGAGGACTGGAGCGCGCTCGTTTGACGGAGCAGAACACCGCTAAATGTCTGAATATGGGATGTTCTAGCCACGTCCACAGTGACGCGGACACACTCAGAGGAGAGGTTCGGCTGGCACTGGTGTTCGGACGAATGTGGACACGAGCGTCGAGTCAGCGTTCGACGGGCAGTCGCCCTGTCGACTTTCATTGCTGGCACCTAACGGGATATGGTTAGCTATCATCCCTAAAACACATTCTGTGTTAAACATTAGTGACAGACGAGCAACGTTCACCCCCCCCCCCCCGCCCGTGCGACTCGCAGCCAGAAAAAACAGTCACCTGATCTGAGGCCCATTATAGGCCGCCGATCTTCATCACAGCCTTGCACTGGGGCTGGCAAAACATTAGGAACGTGCCGAGTTCCAGACATGGTGAGTGTAAAGGCAAGTAATACAAAGGTGCAAGCGAGCTGGCCAAGAATGTCGATAATAATCCCTGGAGGAGGGGAACAAGAGAGGCACAGGGCAAACACAGAACTCCAAACACAGCTCATGTGACTGAACCGCGACCGAAAAATCCACCTAGATCCTGGTGTCAAACCATGCAGGGAACTCTCCATTTCCAATGGAGCGCTCTACCAACTGGGTTTTCCGTTATTTCTTTTCAGGGCAGCAATTGGACAGGAGCCGTTACCGGAACACTAGGGCAGACATTAGGGAGTTTTAGCGAGTCGTTTTAACACGAACGATTAATCCCCGAACGCATCACCGACGCCACTGCGCATGCGCGCGAGAGTCGTTGGAGGCTTCAGGATACGCTTGACGTTCGTTTCTTCCCACTGATCTCTATTGTAGTAGGCTGGATCGCGGACCGCGGCCTCGGCAGCTGGGGCCGAGTGTCGCCACCGGCGGCCATTGATTGACACCAGCCAATGCATGGGACTCTATGGGAAGAACGAGAAAAAGTGCCGTTTCCCCCGTTTCTAAGTTGTTGTCGGTACTGAAACTTTTTAGATGCTTTTCGATACACCCGTCAAATAGCTTGCGTACAAACATTAAAACTGAGAGCCCTCGTAGTTCTTATAAATAAATATTTTGTGGTCGAGAGTGACTCCGCTGTAGTGCAGCTCAATGAGGCGAGAGTTACCTAGAGTTACCGCGGAGTCGGTGGCGGTTTCGTTGAGTTGGGTTTAGCAGACGACAAGCTCGAAGGCTATGCTACGCGGAATTCGCTTAATCCCGGAAAGCTGCTGTCAAGATGTAACTTTGTCATTCATCAACTTCTGGGCTTCCCCGAGGACGGTCTCATTGACGGAAAGTTACTTTGTTTACTGCACTACGAGATCAAGCTTGCCAGCTCAGTCGTAAATGTTCCGTTACGTTTTTTTTTTTTTTTTTTTTTATCGGCGTTCGAACGTTTGACATATACAGATTCGATTTCCAAACCCCCGACATAAAGATCGCAGCACACCATAAAATACTCGCCTCCGAGCACAGCGCACATGCTTCAATATTCTTACTTTTGTGAGTTTCTCCCATAGACCTGCGTGTATTGCCTGGTGTCAAGCAATGGCCGCCGGTCCCGACAGCAACGGGCTCCCGATCCGCGATCCAGCCTACTACAATAGAGATCAGTGTTTCTTACACTCCGGCCGCCATTGAGGGGTCACCGCAACGCAGCCAGCACCGTGGACGACTCGAGGGAAATGCAAGATAGCGGTCGACTCCGCCAGCCTAGCCGAGCGTTAGGCTTAACACAGCGGGAGGAAATTTACCCTCCTGCTACCTTTTGCATCGTCTAAAAATTCGAACCAAATCATTTCGAAGACTACTCGCAATGGCAGGCGATCGTGAAGGCTGTAGCATATGCGTGTGATTAAATTTTCGTATCCCGCGGGCTAACGAGCCGCCGTGGCGACCACGAGCAGACGAGTGGATTTGGTTCTGCGGCACACGACGTGAACGATCGTTAAAGTTTAATATAGGATAGAGACATCCTCACCTAACTTTGTGGTCCTTCGAACACATCTTACTCTATCCAGCTTTAGAGCTCATGAAATTTCGACCAGTAAATGTTGACCTCGGCCGTCTTGATTTACAACAGTGGGCGCCGTAGAACACGAGCCATAGATTTGCACGCTGCGGAACGTTTCAGATGTTTAATACGAGATGGCGAAGCCAGTGAAACGCACCCATCATTATCGTTTAAATGGTTGCGCGAGTTTCACGATCCGCTAAAACGCGTTCTATTTTAGATAGTTTCACAAAACGGAGCCGCTGCATCATTCATAATTTCAGAACTGTGTGCTTCAAAAAGCGACTTGCTGAAACTCTCTATTTATTGTAACGAGTCGACATCGAGTGCTCACGGACTGCTCTTGTTTAACATATAGACGCCTTCAGGCAGCTGGTATGGGCGCCGCCATAACCAACCTTCAGTTTTGTTTCCTCTTGGTCCATTTACTTAACTTCGTCATTACCTCAGCAGGGCAGCTTATTGGCATTTGGAATTCCCACTGTGTTCTTCTCCCCAGCACTGGTCTTTGTGGAGGCTCGTCAAAGCTCGTTTTAGTGGCTTGGTATCTCGGTCAGCGATTGCGGGTGTAGCCTGGAGCGAGTACAAAACGTCTATAAGCCATGTTAAAATATAATCCCCGGGGTGATTATATTCCCGTGACAACGTCAACAATTATATACCAGCGACTACGCCTGTCGCCTTGGAAAGGAGAGACTGAAAGGAAACATCCGCTTCTATCCTTAAAATTGCACCATATCAAAGGTGCTTCTTGGTCAGTGGACCAAGGCACCTTGATATTTTTGACATTGATATTCGATATTGACTCTAATATTTGCATTTTGGACCCGAAGAAAACTTTTAAGAACGCAATAAAGTTTTCTTTTTTTAAATTCTGATATGTAGACCTTTGTTTTGTGCGTTGGATGTGATCTTTTTCAGAGCACCACCAAGAGGCACCAGTTTCTGCGGCAATCAACATGAAGCAAATGAACAAATAAATACTCGATACGCGATTATACTCGGAAATCTTCAGTACTGGCGACCTAACGCTAAAGGACCCTTTTAAAAAAACGACGTTAGGGATCTACTACGGGAATGCATTGTTTTATGTTCTACCGAGACAAAAACAACTTCAGTTCGTCGTGAAATACGAACAACGCTGGGTCGGCGACTTTTAATCGACACTTTTTGGCGACGGTATTGTCAGCTCGCGGATGCTAAGGGGACTACTATAGGAATCAATGCTTCATTGGGAGGGAAATCTGGAAAAAGAAAATTAAAGCCGTTTCGAAATCTCTGTAATGCGAAACTAGAGCGCAGCTCTCGAGGAGGAGGAGGGAAGGGCATGCCCCTCCTCCTTCTCCGTACCCTCCCTCCTCCTTCCCTCCTCCTCCTCGTTTCCTCCTCCTCTTATCCTGCTGTTGAATTTGTTAATGGGTGACGTGACACGAAGTCGTGACGTCATTTTCTCCGCAAAATTGTGAGGGGGAACGTCCCATAATGCAACTTGCGCGGTTACGCCGATGCCGCTCAACCCGGAAACGGGGCCCAAGAGCTGCGCTCTAAAATATAGTGGGTAATATGGGATCTGCAAAAGAGGGGGAAATAAGAGACGTTTACAAATCTCTTGAACGCAGAAATTAGAGCACAGCTCTTGAGGAGGAGAAGGGGAAGGAATGGCCCTCCTCCTCCTCCGTACCCTCTTGTTCTTCCTTCCTCCTCGAATTCAGTTTTTCTGCCAAATTTAGCGGGGAAAATGACGTCACATGACTTGGTGTCACGTCACCTATGAACAAATTCAGTTTCCTGCAAGATTTAACGAGACAATTGATGTCACGTGATCGTTGAGGTCACGTGACGTCCATTTTCGCTCTAAATTTAGCGCGATTACGCCAACGCCGACGCCGCGAAACATGAAACGGGCGCCTTAGAGCGGCGCTCTAAAAGCCAATGTGGACAGTACAAAGGGTAAGTATAAATTTTTGTGGCAGAAAATAAACTGATTTGATTTAATTGGACTGATTTGATTTAACAAATATATTTCGCAATGCCCAGCTGTCACAGAACAATATTGCGAGCGTTTCCACTTCTCTCGTCACGGTCGTTATGACATTGCCGCGCTCAGGACCGAGCAAGCAACGGCCATTCATGGACTTCTATACTTCGTTTCACCTTCCGTCCAGACGCAGCCGATGCTACGAGATTATATGACGAATCAGACAGCGTCAAAAGGGCAACATCATGGTGTTCGTAATGTTTCTGTCTGTGTTTTTCATCGCTGAACCAATCATAAACAGAACAAGCCTAGTGATTTGCACTTTTGACGCTGCTTGATTGGTCCCCTTCCCTCGTAGCATCCGCTGCGTCTGGACGGAAGGTGAAACGATGTATAGAATATTCGTGTTTATTCTTACTCGGGACGTAACTTTTATCATTTCGTCCTACTTTCTTGTTCTCGAAAGTGCCTGTTCATTCTCACCCCGAAAGCTCGACGCTCGAACCTTCTGGGCCGAATTTTCGAGATGCCGACTCACACGAGATAAGGAGCTGCGCAGTGACCTTGTCGAGTCAGTCTCGCTCTCGCGTGCTGTTACGCCGCCGAATCGCCGCCCGGTTTTCTGCTGTCTGGACGCTCGTTCTTTCGTTTACTTGGCACACGTTCGCCTCCCCCCCTCTCACACTTTCAGTTTGAAACGGGATTTTCGCCGCTTCTGCTCTTGTCATTTGTAACCATATTCAGTTGATGGAAGGGAGGCGAAATGAAGGTTCAGTCTGAGAACATGGGAGGCGGCATCGTCTCCATTTGTCTTGGACTTCCGAATCACTCTCCATCATCAGAAGTTCTCAATCTTCAACACGGCTTCAATCTCCCGATGTTGAAGCAAATACCTCCCTGCAGTACATAAGGCCTCAGCGTTTTTTCTTAGCGTATTAAACGATTCCCTCTTTGATTAGTTTCTAAACTTTCAAAATTTTCTGAAAAACATAAATATAACTAATTTTATTTTTCTTTATGTCGCCGTTGTGTGTATAGGACGGGAGTCCAGTAAGCAGATTTTCATGCAACTCTAAAAGATTGATTTCTCAAATTAAGACACTGTAATTTGAGAACGGAGCTCTGTGGCTAAGCGGTGTATTTTATCGTTGAAATCTCCAGGGAAGAATAACCCAAAAATGAAGCGATCAAAGTGAAGAGTGTGTTTTCCACTCTGGTCGATATTGACATTAACAAAGTGTGTAGTTGAACGACTGGGTGCATGATAAGAATATATAAACCAACGGAAAAGAAAAGCGACAAGTGAAAGACAACTGGGTTTGTGTTTATGCGACAACGTTATTTTTTTGTGTTAAAAATCGATGAGTAATCGATTTTTACGCCGTTTTATTTATTTGATATAAGGAGGAACATATTTTGTGTCAACTAGAAAAACAGTTGTTATGGAACCTTGGAAGGACAAACTATTATTATATTTTTGCTCTCGGCTTCCATCAACGTGAAATGCGTTTTTAACGAAGGTAACGCGTTGAAAATGTAAGACGCAAAAGCGAGTCGCGAAAGTGTTACTTCCGCAAGAAACGCACCGTTCAGAGGTGCTAGCTCGCTACGCGAGCGAGCACTTAGGAGGTCCCATTTGTTTTCAGGCACGAAGCTCGCGTGTTGCTGGGGGCCTTAAGCTTCATTAACCCGCGCTTGTCATCATTAGGCCCAACGGCCTCTCTCAGCTTTAAGAGCGCCGCGTGCGTTGAGTGGTAGCGACGTGTGCGGAACTTCGCACCAGGGAATGGCGCTCCAGAACCACGTTCTTGTGTAAGCGTGCCTGCGCGCGCACGTGCGCGTGTGCGTGCGTGCACGTGATGGAGTGTGTGCGTGCGTGCGTGCGTGTATATGTACGTGTGTGTGTTAGTCTCTCCTTCTGTTGTGTGTGTGTGTGTGCGCTAGTGTATGCGTCGTGCACTATCATGCGCGCGCGCTACGCTCTGTCATGCGTGTACGTGCGTGCGCAGCGTGCGTGCGTCGTGTGCTGCGTGCGTGCGTGTGTGCGTGCGTGCGTGCGTGCGTGTGTGTGTGTCGTGTGTGTGTGTGCGTGTGTGTGTGTGTGTGTGTGTGTGTGTGTGTGTGTGTGTGTGTGTGTGTGTGTGTGTGTGTGTGTGTGTGTGTGTGTGTGTGTGTGTGTGTGTGTGTGTGTGTGTGTGTGCGTGCGTGTGCGTGCGTGTGTGCGTGTGTACTACAAAGGAGCATTCCTGCTGTTTCGCGGATTGGTCGAACGAGGAACAGGAACTCGTCACGTTTTGTGCGGACGCCGAATAAACAGGCTTATTTTTATAGCTTTTCACCTTTGTGTTTGGACCATATGGTCACCGACAACGTAAGAACCGCGGGGCGTGGTGAGTCGCGAGTGTCTCACCATCGCACTGCCACCAACAAGATTGGGGTTTCAGCCGATCACCCCACCAAGGAACGTGTCACCAAAAACAGGAAGCGTGATCGTAATAGGCCAAACACTGCGTTTTTGAAGTTGTCGATAACTGTAGTGACTGACTGTTTAAGGAGCGCAGGGTGGGACGAGCCGCGAGCATGTTATTATTGTTTCGCAGCAAAGAAGATCGCTCTATGAGCCGATAAAATGTACAGATGGCGATTCACGAGGCAAGAAGCTTCCACGTAACAAGTCACACCCCGAGTTTCTGAAGCTCTCAGACTATAATTTCCACCTCTTACAGAAGATCTACAGTTAATATTGTTCAAAACACGCCTCACATTTCGGTCGCTGAGGTTTGCTGCAGTCTGTTGCAGTCACGAGTGAGTGTAACTGCCTCTACTGTAGCGTATTTACGTGCTTTGGCACAAAGCTGCGATAATTACTGCGTGACCGAAGCTCGACGCTCTTTCAATGTGTCCGTTTTCCTTTTCTTTTGTGCACCTAAGAAAAAACGCATCGAACTTTTGAAGGTCGGAAAGGTGAAGTTTCCAAAGCCAGTTGCGAAAATTCTCGACGGAGCTACTGACGATGGAATCGCATTAACCACGGCCGTTGCGTAAAAATCGCGATCAAAATTCCCGGATCTTTATAAGTGCGAGTATTTTGGGCGTCTAGTGCGAAGAGGAGATCAGTTTTCGTGGACAAAGACGTAGAATTTCACTTTCATGGTTGAACGCCCGTCTTAACGGACAAAAAATAATATAGTACACACAGATATATAATTTTTTTTTCTTTTAAATATTTTTTTTAAAGGCGTTTGATGTTGGAAGGGTTGGAGACTTGAGATTAGAAGAGGGAACTGGAGCGAATGGTAGAGCAAAGCACTCTGGCAGTGCACTGCCGAGATATATCCCCGTTGCGAAATCCCATTATCGGTCCGCAAAAGCTGGCGAATGTTATTGCGCTTTCGGAGAACGTCCTTCGGAACCGCAAGAAAGTATTCTCGTCAGCGAGGAACTTTACGAACGCAAACTCTCTGTAAAGAACACGAAAAAAAGAGAGCTTTGGTTTGGCCTCGAAAGAGTCATTGGAGTCGCGGCCCGTTCGAATCGGTGATGCGCAGAAATTGTGGCACATAGATATCATTATAAGTCGTTTAACGCCAGAGTTGGTCTATACCACGGTCTATACTCCAAGGACCCTAAACTCGTCAAACACAACGTTGGAGCAGAAAGTTCGCGGGTCGCGCCGATTTCACGTCGGCGAAAAAAAAGCGCGAAGTCATCGTCCTGATAGGCTAATCGGTGCGCTCCGTCAACCTCGGCCCCAGCTTTGTGCTTGACGAGTTTAGAGGCTCAACGCGGTGTTTACAAACAAGCTCGCTTTGCCCACACTGGGCGTGGGCACTGCGCTCGCGCAGAAACCGAATTCGGGAGGAGGAAGTCTCTGCGCATGCGCAGTGCCCACAGCAGCGCCACTGCAGCCACGTGACGTCAGTGGGTTGAGTTGGTCAATATACTTGGTTTAAGTTCGACCGCAGTCAAAGCTACGATCCGATAGAGGTAATGAAGCAGCGCCAAAAGTACTCGGTCATGGCGCTCGCTGTCTTTGTGGATTTGCTATCCCCGGAAAACCAAACAAGCACAAAAAGAAGCACAATCGAAGCGCATTTGCTGCCAGTGAAAAAAATCACAATCGAAGCGCATTTGCTGCCAGTGATTAGATTAGTCAGTGATAACAATTCCACGAACGCACTGAGCGCCGTAATGATGCAGTGTTTGCGCTGATTGATTGATTCCATTGCTGATAACATTGGCTGCAGTTTAAACTTGAAAATGAAAAACGATTACAGCGCAAGGGTGACCGGACTGGTTCGAGCAACGAAGGTTCACGGCAAGACAGAAGTTAATCCAACGAGTGAAAAAGATGGGCACGTCTATAACGTGACTCCCGCGCATCTCGGCCAGTGTCTTTCTTCTCAAATTCAAATATTTGAGTACGAGCGATTATTTGTGAACTAATTCCACGACGCCGTATATAAGCACTATACTTCGTTTCAGCTTCCGTCCGAGCGTAGCCAAAGGCTGAGGGACGGTTCGCAACTTCGAGAAGAGCATTCCTACGCACAACAAAGCAGTCCGCAAAAGTAATTTTTTTAAAAACAACTGTTTTGTGCGTAAACATTGCACAATATTCCGGATGTGTACTGCTGAGAATGATTTTCAACTAAAGGAATGAAATATCTGAAGTTTATATTTTTATTAATATATGTAAACGCATCTGATTTGGTGAAAATACGTACATCCGCTGGCAACACGGCTGCAACGCTCGGTTTTTCTGTGTGATTTTGTTCCCGTAATCGTCGAATCATGTGCTTCGCTGCTTTCCGCTGCTTTGCTTTCCGAGTCGCTTCAAAACGTCCTTTCGCAAAGGCACGTTTGGGCGTCAGGCGCAAGAGGTCCTAATGAATGTCTACTTTCAAATTCGGCACGAGACGCCGGCCGCGTCGTACCGCGAATGCGTTGTAAACAAGAAAAGCGTCCGGGCCACTGCAATTCACTGATACGCGGCGAAATCAGGGCACCCTTTACTTGCCGATCACATTGAACGCCGAGAAGCTGGTGGAAAGGACTGCGCCTCGAGCCCTCCCATATCCCGACAATACAAGGAAACATAAACGGCTGGGTCATCGGGCACCTTGCAATGTGTACTTACATCTCGAAACTATGCCGAAATGCTGAGCGGGTAGAAAGCTCGGACACAGACGCCAGCGGCCAGCCTACGTACTGACATCCCCTGTGACCAAATTTGAGCACGTGAAAGGGCACTTTTTGAACCTGTAGCAGACGATACCGTTGATACACCCGTAGCAGACGAAATACTCAGCGAGCGCGGGCGGCGCGGACGACCGGCGGCGTAGCGGAGGGATACAAAAGTGCAGGCGCGATCGTGTGACCTATTGCCGGCATGTGATTTGCTCCGGCCACACGTAGCTTTGGCTGCGCTCGGACGGAAGCTGAAACGAAGTATAAACTAAACGGCATGTGCAAACATAACTTCTTTTTTTTCGTGTGTGTTGGATTTACGGGCAGGCACCGATAAATAAGTGCCGAATTCATACAGGCATCGAAAACCCGGATAAAATGTTTGTACATCAGCCTCGTGATGGAAGTATTGTAATTGAACCGTACTAAACTAAATATATATATATTTTTTTCTTGGCAGCGCCGCCTTTTGGTGAATTCGCGATCGAAAAGACTAAGTAACAAAACGAATTAAATTATGCATTAGACAAAAACCTCGATCGTTAATTTTTTTTTAATTTATGCATACTACGTTCTCTGATAAGCAGACATGTTCCGTCAGATTGTGACATGAGCCGATTAGAGCCCCGAAGAACGTGACGAAGCATGATGGGTGAATTACTGAATGACTCTGACAACTGAAGCGCAGAATGCATGTGGCTAGCCTGATACCATGACTTCACGTGACCACGCTACGTGACGTCACATCAATTTACCCGCTCTATTGAGTGGGAACATTGACCCGTCTGTGTCAAGTCGGGGTGTCACGTGACCCGATGTCACGCGACCTGGTCACGCGTCACCCCATTATGTGAATCTGTGTCCGACACACTTCCGAATCGCGATGCCATGTGACACCACGACTTGACGTCGGACGACGCCGCGCGCTCTGGTCGCGTGACGTAATATCACGGCGTCAAGTCGTCGTGTCACGACGAGACCCCGACGTTCCGCGACGACGGAGTTCTTCCCGCTAAATTTAGCGGGGAAAAATGCCCGGTCGGACGGAGGGACCGATTTCTCGTATGGGGGGGGGGGGGATTCAGTGGAAGAGCATTTCCACGAGTTAATACATTCGGCCGCGGCAATGCAACCTTGAAGATAAGGCCCGCCCTTTTCCTTCCCAAACGTCATCTATACTGGAACGAGGCAGCGGCGCCACTAGACTGCGTCAGTATGGCCGCCGACGCGTCGCTGCCGCTTTGCGCCGACTCTCGTCGAACTTCGGCGTGTTTGTTGCTTGGGGGCGGGCCGGGCATCCTCCGGCGATGACGTCACGAGCAGGCCTTCTCTTCCCGGGCGGTATTTGGTCGCCGATGATATGAGCGCCATTTCCGGATAAGAATGTGCCCTCCATTCCTCGAGCCCGGCGCTTCTTCGCGGATTAACGTCGAAGTCGATCAATGCGGCGCTGGCCAACAGAGATTGGCATTGAACAGCTCGGGACCCGGCAGGCCCAATTTCTAAAGGCATGTGCAGTCATTGTCGTATTCGATATGAAGTCGGCGAGGGCATATTTGCATTTTAGAAGCGAGGAGTGAAGGGCAGATCGCACTCACGACACTTCTCGTACTCTGGGGTTTTATTTGTTTAATTTTTTCTCTCGATTTTTTTTAATGCGAATAGCATTCTTTGGATACTTCACGCACTTTTCGTCTATGTATCTATCTATCTATCTATCTATATGGCTATCTAACCTCTTACGCCGCGGGTCGATAAATAAATAAAAAAGACCGGCGCCGGCTGGGATTCGAACCGTTGACCCTTTGATCAGCAGGCAGACGCGCTAACCACAGAGCTATGAAGGCAGTCATTCAACGCACTCTAAACGGTTGTTTATATCTTTACCATAGGACGCGCTTTGCAGCGCTGTCACAGCTACCGGTGCGCGCGCGTTCCATGCACGAGGAGCGTCGCTACTCCGCTCTCCCGCGGCTCGAGACGGTGCCGCTAGCTCACCCTCTCCCGCGCTCGGGAGAGGGTGATGTAGCAGCCGCGCTCAGCCTCACGAGAGCGGAATGAGCCCTCGTGCATGGAACGCGCGCGCACCGGTAGCTGTGACAGCGCTGTAAAGCGCGTCCTATGGTAAAGATATAAACAACCGTTTAAGTACCGTTAGTTGAGACTAGCTGAGACGCCAGAAAGTCTGGTCGGTACCATTTTGAGTGTTTGTGCGTATGGCGCGTGCTTTGCTCGCCTTCCTAAGTGACACAAACGCACGTGCTGGGCTGCGGAGATCGTGCGCAGGGCTGTGAAAGTGTCAACAAATTTAGAATCGCCTCAAGAGTGGGCTGGCGTATCTAGAGTGTGCCGGCCACCTGACGAACGCGCATAACTCCGCACCGTTTGATGCTATTCGCATTAACGTAGATAATCATTCCCAAGGATGGGTTCTGCTGATTTTTTTGTTGCAGTCACTTAAATGTTTTTTGGGTATGCAGTAAACATCACAACAACAAAAAAGCACATATGCGTTTCTTTTGACACTTCCTAGTTTGGAATGATTCGGATGGTTTTGAATATTGAACAGAGGTGTTCCATCGCGTATTCGCCTTCAACGACCACGTATAAATCCCGATACACATGCGCTTTGCCACCCGAGCTCGTAGTTCGTTTATAGCAAAGTCTCCCGACAGCTGGAACGCCAACAAACATTTTTGCAAAAGGCAACAGAAAAAGAAGAGCTCTGAAGGCTACGCGTGATGCGCGCAATGAATTATGGGAACTCCCTGTACGTTTCTCCTTGCTCCCGCAGCGTCTTCCACGTGACATTGAACAGAGCAGAGAGAGAGAGAGAAGAGAGATATACAGGATAGCGCATTTCCTTGCCGTCGTGTGCTGCAGTCGATTCTACACAGAATGTTCCCGCATCTGACAACATTCGGCAGAGCAAGCACTATCTTTGAGATATGCAGTTCTGCTTGAAAGACACTAAGAAAGAAAAAAAAACAAGAAAAAACTGAGTCCTAAATGCGTACTTTATCGCTCCTCAATGCCCATTGGAGTGCACACTCCAATGGGCGTGTTGGTTTGCAAATGTGCGTTTTGCAAAAAAGTTTCATTGCGACATCATTGTCTCAATGCATGGCTTTCACGTGATGTCTCATCAGCGGCCGAAGTGGTATTTTAGAGCTCGCATCGTTGACAGCATTCCTTACGTATCACCGCATTCGTTTTATTCTTGGCAAGGACAAAAAAAAAAAAGAAAAAACGACCTCCAGCATGTCGCGATGACGTCACGTACCAGCCGTGTATTCTGAAACCTTTTAAAATCAGTCTACCCACCATGTGCAGGGCCAAACCCGACATCCTAACAGCCGCACTACATTGATTTTCCACGCCAGAGAAACTGAACTCCTTCGGAAGCATAGAGCAGAAAGCGGGGAATCGATCCTAACAGGTTAGAGTCCTTGTACGTCACCTTCCGTTCACGAAGTCTGGGTTGCTCCAAGTTAAGCGATCTTGTTCTCTTTGTTCGCCTTCTCACCGGCATTATGCTGCATTCCCACTGACTTTCGAATCGTATAAATGAGAAGCGGATCCGCTGGTTTTCGGCATCGAATGCGCGTGAAACTTACTTGAATCTTCTTGCAGCCCCGTTCGCAGCCGCTGCGCGAATGCGGCTCAGCCACCAGTATGGATGAGGCATTAGTGTTGAAACGTTGGGGCTTTGAGACCGCCACTTTGGAAAGGTTCTATTCAGGCCCTAATGTACCCTGACGTCAAGACGGCGTCGCCGCTTTCTTAACCAACGCTACATTGAGAATTCCAGAAAGGTGCAAAAATAAGTCCATTTGCCACTATGGCACACACTGCTTCTTAACTGAATGGAGTAACAGAGCGGAAGACCGACTGACGTTTGAGTGTGCACTCTAATGGGCATCGAGTATCGATGAAATGCACATTTAGGATTCTTATTTTTTTCTTAGTGTTTTTAAATCAGAATTGCATATCCCAAGAGTAGTGATTGTTTTGGCGAATGTTGTCAGATGCGAGATTCAGCAACCTCCCATACACGAAGGAAATCGAGCGGCAAGTAATTTAGGATTTCGTGTCAGTAAGAGCGATTTTAATATTTCCGAGACATGAAGCGGTCTGGTGTACGCCCACAGTCGATATGAACGCCAGAGAGGCCAACTGGCGCCTTGCTGCGACCGCGGTCCTCTTAATTTTTATTATGTATTTTATGGTGGGATAGTTTCAAACCTGGAACCTAAACTTTGAGTTCAAGAAGAGTGCTCCTGTACAAACATGTAATGTATACTAAGGAAATAGATGAACTATTCTTAACTTCTCATGTAATACATCATTCAGATGTTCTTCAGAGCTATTCAACTTGAACTTGAACTTGAGAGTTTTTGGAGAATCGCAGGTGTACCAGATAATCATTGCGGTCTGCCCACGGTCCTGTTGTTCGCGATAGTACCTCCAGGGGCCCTAATATACACGACGGGACATAAATTAGCGTGAGGAAGAAAGATCAATTAAAAATATCATACCTCTATTGGTACCGCCTGGGAAGTCACAACCTATTTAAAGCCAATCTGAAAAAAAAAGAAGGGTTAGCGAGTTCGGCAACTGTTATTTTTGAAAATTAAAAACCAAGTGAAGGGAAGAAGAAAACTAAACAGTTAAAGCGATACCTTAGCTAAGGAAGCGGGCTTGATCAAAGGCGTGTAATATGCTTGTGCTTTTTTTTTAATAGGGTAAATATTTTTTTGTGTTCTTTGAGCTTCTCGATTTTTACTTTTTCTTGTACTTTATTTTGCATGTTTAAAAATAGAATTTTAATGGAGTTAAAACTAAGATTGTTTTTCCCCTTTTTTCATTTTGATAATGGAGCGTCCTCACCCTATATTGAAATCATTAAAGTGAAGTAACGCCTTTTATTTTTTTCAAAGGTAAGGTGTAATAGAATTATAATCCATACACTATTTCACTGTTTCTTTCTCATCTTATTGTGTTTATTTTTTTCTTATTATTTTTTAAAGACAACATAGAATTGTAAGGCAACATCAATTCAAAACAAAACGAAAACCAGAGAAAACATTTTGCACAGGTATGTAGATGTAATATTTTATAGATTTTTACATTTAGCGTTCTGCAAAAAGAGGAATAGTTATTTTTCAGGTTGTCTGGTGCGTTCTTTCATGTTTCCAATGTATTTAAATTTATTTTTCGTTTATACACTGTTCTGTTTTTTTTTTCATTTTCTAGACAGATTAGAAGGGCAGGTCCATGGCCTTTTTAATATAGGGACTGGGGCATCGCCGCCGGCAACGATTGGTCAGCAATGCGGAGCCAGCCAATCGCAGCAGGTGACGATTGGTCTCGCCATGTAGTTCAGGGCCCCAGTAGATATTTTTAATCATTTCCGTTTCTCGTTTTTCAGTATTAGTTAGTACAACATTGAAGATTAACAAACACCTTGAAGAACAAAAAATAAAGAAAAGGTGAGGCTTACACCGGAAAAAAACTATATTCCGCTGCTCTACCGCACGCGAAAAAAAAATCTCAGTAAAAAGCATCTCCGGTAGTGTGCGACTAAATAACACGCGACAGGATGTGCCAACACAGTGTTTACAAACAAGTCCGCTTTGCTCACACTAGGTGTGGGCACCGCGCGTGCGCAGACACCAACTTCGGGAGGAATTAAGTGTTTGCGCATGCGCAGTGCCGACAGCAGCGCCACCGCTGTGGCGTGACGTCAGTGAAGTTGACTTGGTCTATAGATCGATAGACAGAAAAGAAACGAAAAGAAACGAGCAAATTACTTCGCGACACTAAATACTAAGCTTAAACAGAACAAGGAGTTATGGAAGTTCATTCGATCAAATCGTAAGGATACCGTGGGCGTCCCACCTTTGAGTGTTAGTGGTGACATTGTCACCGATGACAACTTATAGGCTGTCACTTTTAATAGCTACTTTAGGTCTGTATTTTCGGATGTCATTACATGTGATTATGATCATTCCGAAGTAACGGTTAATCCTGTGGTTCGCATGTCTGAAATTTATTTTGACGTGCATGGTATTTTTAAGCTTTTAACCAAAATAAAGCAAGGTTCAGCGTCTGGTCCCGATGATATCCCGAACACTGTTTTAAAGTCCTGTACTGATGTTATCTCGCGTCACTTGACCATTATATTTACAGTGTCTTTGGAGACTGGTGTATTGCCACATGACTGGAAAACTGCAAATGTTGTCCCGATTCACAAGTCTGGTCCCAAAATCTAGTCGTTAATTACAGGCCAATCTCTCTTACGAGTGAATCTTGTAAAGTCATGGAACACGTGATTTACACCAGTCTCATGAGTCACCTTGCCCAAATTAATTTTTTTACTCCAGCTCAGCATGGCTTCCGTTCTGGTTTATCTTGCACTACTCAGTTAACTGAATTCTATCATGACTTGGCATTTTCATTCGATAGGGCAAAACAGGTCGACTGCATATTTTTAGATTTTAATAAGGCCTTTGATGTGGTTCCACATGCTCTCCTCATGTTTAAGCTTCGGAAACTAAACATTGATTCCAAAATTTTTTGTTGGATAGGTGACTACTTAAGCTACAGGAAACAGTCTGTAGTAATTAATGGGATTCGGTCCCCGTCAGTCCAAGTTACATCTGGTGTCCCACAGGGATCGGTACTCGGACCTCTCCTGTTTTTAATTTTCATTAATGATCTGGTCGAAAAAGTTTCTTCTAAAATAAGATTATATGCCGATGACTGCGTTTTGTACGCAGATGTTTCATGTAATGCTGACGCCCTTGCTCTTCAAAGTGATTTGGACAGGATTGAAGCTTGGTGTTTTCAATGGCGTATGTCTTTGAATATATCGAAATGTGTCTATATCAGGTTCACAAGAAAAACGAATTTCTTCCCTTCTTCATACACCATTGGTGGATTGCCCCTCATCCTTTTAAATGAAACTAAATATTTAGGAGTTATTTTTCGTCAAATTTAAGTTGGAATAAACATGTTGACCATATAACCGCCAAGGCTAGTCGATCGCTAGGTTTCATTAAACGTAATTTTAGATTGGCCTCCTCGTCACTGAAAGAAACCTTATATTTTTCACTTGTTAGATCAGTTCTTGATTATGCGTGTACAATCTGGGACCCCTATAGGTTCAACTTGGAGGAGCAGATTGAAAAAATACAGAACCGTGCTGCAAGGTTTGTTACGGGAAATTATGATTTCAGGACAAGTGTAACTGAACTGAAGTCATCGCTGGACTGGAGGCCGCTGAGGCACAGACGTCAGTGCCTTCGTCTAAAACTTCTGCATAACATCTTCCACAATAATACTGGTATATGTAAATCAACACATCTTCTAGAACCTGCTTATGTGTCTTTAAGGGTTGACAATTCAAAAAAGATCCGTCCATATAAGTGCAGAACTGATGTTTTTAAATTCTCTTTTTTTCCACGGTCTGTTGAGGATTGGAATAAGCTTCCTAATGACATTGTAGAAACTTTGATGCCAGAGCTGTTCTTTGAGAAAATTCAATCAATTGTTTAAATTTTCATATGATTTAGTCTTTATAAGTGTAGTAGTGTTTTCTTCTTTTTTTCGTGTATAACGATGTATATTTTGCATGTTATTTTTGTGCCCCCCCTACTGTAATGCCTTCTAGGCGATGTAGGTACTCTAATAAATAAATAAAATAAATGCTCCACCGAACACCAGTTCTAGTTAGATTACCTTTGCTGGTACATTCCCTATGCATATGAGACGAGGGTTAAAAAAAAAAAGATTAAGCAAGGAGAAAGACAGGTTGAAAAACATCATTGGGGATGCACGGCGATCCATTGACTCGTCGTCGACTCCGTCGAACCTTAGGGACTTACCTCGAGCCCTTTCTTGCTCCAGCCTACCCGTTCCCGTTTGGCCACAATAAAAAAAAAAAAGTATTGAGGAATTCCGTCTAAGTCCATGAGCGCTTATCAAGCCTCCGTTTACTATTTCACGACGCACCGAGAGGAAGGCGGAGAACGTTGCCTATCGATCGGCTAGCACTTTGTTTTTTTTCCTTTCCTTTTTTACAATCAGCGAGAGCTTGGTTATGCAAGCATTTTCAACTCCGCAGCACCTTACGATGAACCTCAGTGGATACTACGAACCACCGGAGCCAATCCGGTGCCGTGTGAGCGTCACGTGACCTCAGGGAGGGCCGCAGCGACGCGCGGCCCTCTCGAGTTTCTAACAATTTCGTAAGCCGCTCCGCCTTACGGGGTACTGTTGTTGAAAAAGCTTTATTTCAGGAAAGTTGGGGAAGGGAGTGGAATGAGAGGAAAGATGGCGAGAAGAGGGTGGGATACCCCTATTCCGGGGTTCGAAGCGCAGTGACGGCTTGCAGAGCACGGCCTTCGAGTAGTCTCTGCTCGTATGCTTCCTCGCTCCTCAAGCACTGCTTCCACTTCTCAAGACTAGGATCACGCACTGGCACGATCCCTGGAATCTCCTTCACACCCAAGCCAGATAATGAATGCCCGCAGAGCGCGTCCCGCACAAGGGACAGCTGGCTGCCGCGAAGCGTTCCGGGTACCACACATGCAGTTGGACCGGTGTCACAACAATGTCCGTTTGCAGTCTTCGCCGCACAAACTCTTCTTCGTTCGTCAGCTCCCTGCTAGGCCCAGGAAAGTCCATTTTACCCTGCATTCTGAACTTCAAGAATTTACTATAGGGTAGCCCATAATCTGATGCCTCTGGGGCCGGGGGTGATTCTTTGTTCGACCCCTCTCGGGCCTGCTTGCCCCATATGGCCTGGAGCCCAGATCAAATGAACCCCATCAACATTAGCCTTCGCTAAGATTTTTGTTGCAGATCGCCCCAGTATACCGCGAGCGTAATTATGGCATGCTTTTTGAAAGTAAGATATTATCGTAGCCCTAGAGTCGCACACGATCGCCAAAGCAACCGCCGCCTCCGCCGCTTGCTCCGCCGAGCGCGCCCGAATCGAAGCGATCCTTACCACGCGTCCCTGAGTATCCGCCACAGCCATTCCCGCTATGCCCGACTCAGGACCGGCCCCGTCGTACGTACAGCGTGCCTTCCTTGCTGTCCCAAGACCGAAACAAGGCTACGGTGCGAGCCTGTCTCCGTTCTACGTCCCGGACTGGGTGCATATGTTCCAAGGAATTCTGCTAGACATGAACATTTGTCTTACTACATAATCAATCGCGCCCCCGGCCTCCTCCCCTGTTCGAGAGCCTCCCAGTAGCGCGATCTCAAGTTTGTCTAAAAGCCATCTACCGTTAGTAGTCCTCTCAAGCCTCCTGAGCTGAGAGATCAATTGCCCTTTGTGGAGCTCCTCAATGCTGTTATGCACCCCTAGCTTGAGTAGCCTCTCCGTGGCTGTCCGTTCCGGTAGCCCCAATAAATTCTTATAAGCCCTTCGTATCAAAACATATTTAGCTTCTGCATCTCGGTCTTGTTAAGTTGTAAATGCGGAGTCCCATTAGTTAACCTGGAGATGATAAAGCCCTGGACGAGCTGAACCGCCTCCTTCTCCTTAATTAAGCCCATGTTTTTATAGAGCGCAGCTCTTAGGCGCCCATTTTCGGGCTAAGCGGTGTCGCTGTCGCCGCCGCTGTCGGCGTAACCGCGCGTTGCATTTTGGGACGTTTCCCACAAAGATGTCAAACGTGACGTCACGTGGGACGTCACGAAGGTAGAATTTTCCCGCTAAACATGGCGGTAAAAGATTTTCCCCAAATTTAGCGGGGATGTAGGGGCAAATTTTACTCTCGTGATGTCACACGTGACGTCACGGGATGAATGTAACGTCACGTGAAACGTATCGAAAAAACTTTTTCGCTAAATTTAGAGGAAAAGCTTTCCTGCTACATTGAGCGGCGAAATTGGCATCACGTGACCTCAACACCAATTCACTTTCACCGCTAAACGTAACGGGGAAATTTTCGCTTAATTTAGAGGTAAATTTAGCGAAAACTTTCACGCTAAATGGGACGGGAGCAGGAGAGGAGGAAGGGAGGGTACGGAGCGGCAATAGGGGCATACCCTCCCTCCTCCTCCTCAAGAGCTGCCCAGGAGACGAGAGGGCGCGGGGACTCCAGAAACATCGAGCCCTTGTTGGAATGGCTAGTGAGTAGACGCCGATCTAGCTGCCTTTGTCTTTCCTCGTTGTTAGAAAGCAAAGGTCGAGCACCGATGCCGGCGTTCGGCATTTCGAACGCGTTCGAAGACTGAGTAGCGACAAAGGCAACTATAGAGCGGGGTGTTGCGGCGTCCCCGCTACTCTCGTCTCCCCCTCACCCTCAGTTGCTACCCGTATTCGTTCACAGAGCTGACCCGGCTGGGGTGCTTAGCAACGTCTGCTCGGGTTCATCGTAAGGTTAAACAAAATATAGTCTTCATAGAAAAAAAAATTATATATATATATATATATATATATATATATATATACTGTCGAGACCGGTTATAACGAAGCCAACGGGAATCGGAAATCACTTCGCTATATCCGCAATTTCGTAATAACCGAGTTCGAGTTCGGGTAACGAAGTGCCAAAGGGAATGGGAAATCGTGATCGCTTCGCTAAGATTCGCTGTAGCCTCTATTTTGTTATAACCGACTTCGTTATGTAACATGTCTCGACAGTGCACACACATATATATATATATACACTCTCGAGGCATTAGCAGGTTTCAAAATCTTCTTTCCTTCCGACTACAGCGAGGAATGTAACAGTCGGGCGTACGAAATTTCGCAGAAAATGGCAGGAATGAAAGAGTACGCGTGACCGCCAGAAGCTTTACCTAAAGATCCGCCTACAAACAGTGTGTGCCCCACATAAAAAAAAAATAAAAAATATATCTTCTTATTTTTAAAGGTGAGATTTCAACATCCCGCGATGTCACTTCGACTTTTCAGGTCGTCGCTCTTTTCCAACACTCCACCGTGAATCTAAAAAGATGTATAACAACAGGATAGCTTGCTGGACCAATTAATTCAACGACACGTTAAAAAAGAGGAAACAGCGCAAAAAAGACAGGACACAAAAGAGAAGACGGACACATTACGTACGCTGTATGTCCTGTGTCCGTCTTCTTCGGTGTCCCGTCTTTTTTGCGCTGTATTTTAATATGTACGACAAAGACTCTAGGCACCGCCTGTTCCTTTATTGAGTGTCGAAACGGCGACATCTGGGTACGATAAACTGCTCCTATAAGACCTAGCGTGTTTTTTTTTTGTATTTGAAAATTATTTGTTGTGTCCAAAAGAGGCTGTTTGCTTTCCGAAAATCTGTCACCGATGAGGTTAGGCAGCCTTTCAGATGTGCACTCTATATATTGCAAGTATTACAATTTTCTAATCGATAAGGATAACTTTATTTCCTGAAGAAAAAAAAGTTAAACAGCGGCAGAAAAAGAGGAGAAGACTACGAAGTGTACAAGAAGACGAGATGTAAAACAGAGCGATTTGTGGTTTTCTACCAATAAATCAGTTGAGAACAGCGCTCTGTTTGTACACTTCGTCTTCTTGTCCTCCGTTTTTTTTTTTTTTGGCGCTGTTTTACTTTTTCTTTAAACATGTACCACTAACTTGCCCAGCTTGCTACCATAGTAGAAAACTTTAATCTTTACCAAAAAGAAGATTTTCTGGTTCAACCTCTGAAGTAATAATTTCTGCTCATTTTGTCAGCCAATATATAACTTACTACTAGAAAAAATGAATAAGTCATCACAAATTGTCAATTAAATTGACTTATTGTTTTCCCTAAATCTGAAGTCACTTAACTGGTTTAGTGACCTGAGATCGATATAAATGCCGGGCGGGTCACAATAGGCACATTCTGTCATTCGTCACCACCTGCTTGTCCGGTTACGAAGATGTCAGCCCGAAATACATTCTGGCTAGATAAATTGATGGCTGTTGCTGAGCCCTTTCAAACTGGCGACAGCTTGCGCCACCGAGCTATGGTCGAGCTTCAGAACTCTCTATAATTACAACCAAAGTCCAAATACGCTGTAACGATATAAGCTCACTGTGTCCCCATAAAGCAATAATAACTTTATTTTCTATTATTGCAGATGAATGGCGGACACAAGGAAAAAAAGCTGTATGAGAGCTTGTCGGAGTGCTTTCTTGCAGTTCGACACGACACATATGGCATCGAATTATACATATCCCCAGTATAGAAACTCAACAAAGTACATAATACATAATAAACTGCTTTTTGCTCATTGATTTATTCCTTTCTGTTTAACTCGTTACTCAAACTTTTCACTTTGATTGAAATAAGGCATATATGTATTTGTCCAGTAAGTAACGTGCTATTCACGACGTCATATCTGGCTTAGAGTTATCGAAGCCAGCCCACAGCGACGACTTTTTCAAAGGCATAGTTGCAAGCTGAAGAATCACATTAAAATACCGAAGCATAAATCGGATGTTATCACACTGCGTGACGGCAGAGGGACTGCTCGCGCTGTTGCTGCTCCACAATTCAGAAGCGCCAATCAACACACATAAATATATTTGTGAAAGAAATACAGGATCGTTCACTTCGACGTCAGTTCCAGTTGGATACTTTGTGTTGGGGATAATGACCCATTCACACGACGGACTGATCCGCGGACGGATTGATCACGTGACAACATGTCCGTGGTTCGTCCATCTCCGAAGCGCGTCCAAACGAGGGAGACAACGAGCGACGCCAGCGAGGACGGACCGAACCTGTTCGCCACCCCACAGTGCCGCGAAACTCCAACATCGCACCGTGGAACCGTTGTCCAAGAGAGAAATCGACGTTTGCTACCCCGATAAAGAACTGCACGCCGCTGTTACGTACAGATCGAGACAGAACACCGTGATGGGATGCGCGCGAACCGCCACTAGCTTTACTAACCCAAGGCATGACAATGACACAGGCATGGTCCTGCTGTAGAAGGCTTCGGTGTAGAAGCGACGAAGTTCTGGGCTCGCAGAGGGGCGTTTGGAGATGTCTTCACGCAGTCCGCGCTCGTGCACAACACAAACACATCACAGCCACAAGAAAGGCTTGCTCGGTGAAAGGCTGATTGGACGTACAAGAACTATTGCGGCGTGCTAGACGAGTATATTGACGGAAGCCTCTTGACACGGACATGAACCGTCGCATCAGCCTGACAAAGTTTCTGCGGTTTCTTTCACGCGTGAAACCAAGAATCGCGCGACAACATAAAGTAGCGAATGCACAACAAAACAAGAAAAACACTGTACCTTTTCCTGGCTAAACGCTTTTGAAGTCAACCTCCCGCCTAAAATCCGCGAGTGAAAAGGCGCTCGCCCTTATCAGTCGGCGCGTCCGCAGACCAGGCACGGATCGCAGGAATCGGTGACGTAACGGTCACGTGGCACCGTGTCCGCGGACGAAAATCACGATTTGGTCCGTCGTGCGAACCGGCTATAACGGGAAAAGGAGGTGAAGCCAATAAGGAGAAAATATAAACGGTGAATGAGACGAATATGATGATAAGGAGGATGTTAAAATTCATACCTGTTTTTAGAAAGTGGACGGCAGACCCGTACTCACGGAGAAACATATACTAAGGTTTTTGTGGCATTCATGATTTGGTCAGCCGTGTCCCAAGTGGCGAACACTTGAGAAGCTCCGAATAGACTGAATCCGTTCTCATAACTTTTGACTTGTCTTGACGCGCTGAACTCTTCGTATTCGCACATTCAAGATATATGCTCAATTGTCCCAACTACCGTCTTTCGTCACAACTAGGGAATCCCGCTTCACAGCCCCTCCTTGTCTCAGAAGAGTACACTATAGCTCATCTCACAAACACCTGCAGAGCAGACAAAGGCATGGGCACGAGCGCGTGGCTTTGGAAGGCTCCTCCCATGCACCACTTCTCCTACAAACAAGAGCATTTTGCCCAGCCAGGCCAACGTGCTTGTGCCTTTGTCTTCATGGCAGACATTTGTGAGATGGAGTGCATATAGTCTGTGTACCGTTTCACTTTAACTCCGACAACAGAAAACGCTACGATCCAGTGGCGGTCGTTTCTGTTGTAATGTTGAAAGCGTGAAAGAGAAAATGCTTGTGTATTATGCGGAGCGTAAGTTTGTCTGCTTCTTTTGTATTGGAGTTATAGTGACGTCAGAACACCGAGCTCTGATTGGCTCCGAATGAAAGGATAGTGGGTAGACTTCAAGGCATGCTAGCATTGAGGTCTACCCACTATTCTTTCGATCAAAGCCAATCGGAGCTCGGCGTTTTGACGTCCTTACAACCCCCGCAAAAGAAGCAGACAAACTTGCGCTCCCCTTTAAATTTACCTGTTACAAAAACACAACCCCTCTTTTTTGTAATAGAAGCACTATATGGCTCAAACTGGAAACCGGAACAGTACTAGCTCTTACCATGATCCCGAAATACCTGTGTTGTTTCCGATGAACTTTGACGAGATAAGCGATGAGATTGCTTTTGTTAGTGGTTCGAGATCTTAAAGAAAAGGAAATAAACTGTGGTGACATTTTC
Source organism: Ixodes ricinus (assembly GCA_037355805.1). Taxonomy (NCBI): domain Eukaryota; kingdom Metazoa; phylum Arthropoda; class Arachnida; order Ixodida; family Ixodidae; genus Ixodes; species Ixodes ricinus. The sequence goes on along the minus strand of JAZHYW010039673.1, from coordinate 8,642 downwards.
TCAAGGCCATTGACCCTGCGCTTTGTCCAAACTTAATTGTAAAATACCGTTTTTTTTTTCTCTTGGCATTGATACATCGATATTTATAGTTTATCGGATAAATCCGAAATAACGCAATTGTTTACAGGCGTTTTTTTGTGTTTTTTTTAGTTTTTCGAATTTGTTTGAAATCACCGAACCACTGATAGCAAATCCACAAAGAACGATGAAGCTTGTGACTGTGTAATTTTGGGCGCCACCTGATTAGCTCCATGTGATAGAAGTGTCGGCTGCTGTCGGGCCTAAAGTGAAACGGAGAACATGTAGCCCCTCGTTCTACTAAACAAGAGGATCCACTTCACTTTCCGTAATCATAACCCTCGCATTGCCCAGAGCAGGCACATACTGTGTAACCAAGCTTCCTTTGGTAGACCTTTCGGGCATGTCTCGTTCCGCCCTTCCGACGTCGCGTGCCTTATCAAGCTGCACCCAAGCGGCAACCTGCGAACAGGCTCTAGCTTGTCCCATGCGGCATAATTAGATGAGAGTACACTCGAGTAGGAGTGAGAACCTTCGCAATCCCTTGTATTCGCCCACAGGGCACCGAGTTTATTGGAGCTCGCCGAGGCGACCACGGTGAAGGGTTGTTTGAATCGACCTTCGCAGCTTCGAGAATTCCTTGTTAGAGCGCCCTTTGTATAGTCCGCTTCGATTTTTCTAAAGAATGCTCGGAGGGAGTCGATAAAGACGCCGAAAGAATACGTCGACACAATGTCACGGTCCCTGGATGCATGTCTGCGTTGAAAAATGTTTACGCAAGCGCCACGTGGGAAGATTTTCACCGGGACCCTTAAGGGGTGTGTCCCGAGACGTCCATTGTTCGCATAAAATTGGATCAGAGTCGACATCGGTGACACCTTCAGGAGTCAGTGGCATCTAAATGAGCGCAGGGTATGGCGAATCCCGAACACATTCGCATCGCTTCGTATCGGTGGCAGTCAGTTGGTCGAACGACGTCTTATTGAAGAAATCGGTTCGTGGACAGTGCGACGTTTCATCGACAGCTGGCGTCATCGAAAACTTCCCGCGCTCGTTTCGTCGACGCACCCTGCGAAGTTTTGTCGAAAGCCTCTTTCCGCGCACATGTCCTCGGTCGCCGGCTTCCGGATGGTTGCCTATCTTACCGAACCCTTGGCAGTTCCTATCGGGCCTGGTGCAATTAAGCTCGGGCCTGAGATTACATTAAAGTTTCCCCGAACGGAGCTTTTGAAAGTTTGAAATTGCGGCTCACGAATTTATTTTTGCCCTATCCGAGCCACCTGGGTGCGCTCGCTTTAGTTCCCGTATGCTCCCAGCGAACGAAAGGAAGCCAGCAATCAGACCTAATCCACTTATTAAGAAAACAAAACCCCGTTGTTGAGAAAACTTCTCTGGAGCTCGCTTCCGCGAAACGAGTGACGAAAGAACCGTGGAAGCTTGCCTTCAGCATACGCTCAGCAGTCGCGCACACAGCTATGGCTCCCAGTGTAACACTCCCTATACCCATGACTGCAAGCATGTGCAGCGTGCGCATGAACGTAACATTGCCAAGCTTGTAAATGCTAGCACTTGCCAGCACAAGCAGAGACATGGCGGCGGCAGATTGTTTCCTGCTGGCAATCGTCTATTAGCGGCGAGTTATTTTGGTGGCGCCCTGCTATGGTTGCCTCTCGTGACGTCATTAACTTGCGAACAACAAGTTCGATGGCGTTTGTAATTATCATAGTGGAAGCTAGAAATCATTGCGCTCTCAAAACAACACTGCCAACACCATCAAAATTAAAGTTCTTACATTTCTCTTATTTCCGTTCATAAAAAAATCTTTTGCTGACGTCATAGTCAGCATTCGACCAATCGTGGCAGGTCGACCACAGTGACGCCTTTGATCGCACACGCCGCCAGTAGACGATGGCCAGCAGGGCATCATGGCCGCCGCCATGACTCCACTCGTGCGGGCAAGTGCGTGCAATTACAAGCTTGCCAAAGATATACGTTCACGCGCAGGATGCACATGCTTTCCCTCATGGGTCACCAGTAAGACACAGTACTTTCAATTGTCAATGAGCAGTGTGACCCCAGCTTTATGGTCTCATCCGATGGTTCGAGCTAGAGTGCCTTCATGCACACGCGCGCTTTTGTTTGAGTGCTGACAACTTAGCCATTTTTGCGCCCAATCGTTTCTTTATGCATTTTGTAGCGCGCGCAATCTGGTGTCCCTCAGCTCGAGCGCGTAGCTTTGGCTAATGCTTGGACGCCATTTTACCGCCCAAGTCACGCACCAAGTGCGCGAGAGCGTCACGCGCTGTCACTTAGGGCAACAATGGATGTCTTCACCCTCAGACAGACAGACATGTAGGCACCCTAGTTCGAGCAGGCAAACTCCGAATGCGGAAGATGATGGGGTGTCGACGTTATTTATCGCAATACTCTTTCAACTATAATTACCGACAATTGAAGAAACTCGGGACGCGCCTTACGATGGTCAGTATTCATGCTTAGTGATCAATTTTTCGGGTTTCTTAACGGTTGGTGCCGCTATCTTATCGGGCTACGGAGCGATGATAAGCTTCAACAAATCCCGCCCCCCCCCCCCCCCCCCAAATTGTCTGAACCAATATTGTATTGTTTTGTTGGAAAATAAAGGGGATTATTATTATTATCATTACTCGGGTAGTTGTCATGTGCTTCGTTATTGAATTTTTTATCTCTCCTTTGACTATAGTTAACCTCTGAGCGGGGTATTGAATACATTTTTTTATTAGTGTTTGCAGGAGCCAGCGATTGCCGGTTTTTGATGCTCTGACTCTTATTCGTTTCGTCTGTGACAAACTAACTAAAAAAGTTCAATGCAAAATGCAAAAACAAACAATAACGCAGCAAAGTTTATTTTTTCATTGCTAACTTTTTGCATGCGTCATTAGGAGGACGTTAAATTTTTGCAACCGTGCCTTATATTCGCGCAAGGTTATATATATATATATATATATATATATATATATATATATATATATAAAGAGGGGGGGGGGGGAGACGCTAGCTATTTCGATTTGCGCTCCTACAAATTCGTGTTCATAAGCACGTGAAATATTCGTCTTTCGATTCAAGTAAACTTTAAAAAAAAACAAGTGGAAAGAAAAAAAGCACGGTGTAGAAGGAGATAAATCTGCGCAGCTAGCGGTATGCCCACCCACTTTGTACAACTCGGCAACCAGCGAGAGAGATTACTGAAATAAATTCCGCTGTTGCGAAGTCGCGGTACAGGTTGCCTAACACGTTCTTTTGATAGGGCAGTTTAGTTGTTTTCAAAACGGCGAAACCTCGTAGAACATCGCGAACGCTCATGTTTTTTTAGTTTTTTTAGAAATAATTTAAAAAGTTACATAAGGGCATGATAAAAAACAGCGCCCCGGAACAAGCAAAACATTTTAATTAAACAGTCTCGCCTCCTATGCAGGATGTGGCTTTCGACATCCCGCCGCTAGTAATAGACATTTTTCGAACCCCATCAAGCAACATCGGCTGGCGCCATTTCTTGGGCACGATCCGTCTGATAGGATGCTTCTCTTGTCCTTCTCGTCCAGGTAGTAGAATCTAATTTAATTCGAATGAGTATCAAACATTAGTTCGACACGCTCGGACACTGTAATTTACCACCAAGGTGCGCGGCTGGTAGGTGGATTTGTTGTTTCGAAAATACCAAGTAGCAAACTTCCTACGTTTAGAAAGCTAAAACTAAAAACGTTAATTTTCCTAGTGATCAATCTTAAGTTAAGCCTTTTCCGTGTTAATGTAGAACAAAGCAAAGGTCTATTGGGTCCAGGTACTGCAGTTCGGAGCTCGAAACTTGCACGCATCGACAAAATACAAAGTTACTGGTTGAACGCTGCAAACTATTTTTCGCGAGAATTGACTATTTTTCGCGAGAACTGATTTTTTTTACTATGTTTATATAAATAAGACGACCGTATGTTTAAAAGATCGCGACCGCTGCGCACTTTACTTCATATTTTATTCCAAGTCTCCTAATCTATGATGTTCTTTAATGAAGCCTGCTACGCTGCAGCTTCCAATATTTTTTCCTCGAGCGCAACTATCATAATTGATGGCAATAAACTATTTCACTAATATTTTATTATTATTAGGTCCGATTGCAGACCACACGACGATCCGATGCAGCCCATCAAGCAACGCCAAATGCGCTTCATCACGGCGCTCGTCGCTTTTGTTCCTTTGCTCTCCCAGGATAAACCAATCGCGCGAAGTAAATGTCTCATCACCGTGCGGCTTTTTTTTTGTGTTGTGTTCCTTGCGTGATTGGTTTACCCGGTGATAGTGGAAACGCACAAATACGCCGAGCGCCGAGAAGATTAACTCTTTTTAGCGCTGCTTTGCTAGGCTCCATCGAATCTCATGTATGCACCAACAGAGCGTTTCCAAACAAGCCCGCTTGGCCCCACACCAGGTGCCGGCACTGCGCGTGCGTACAAACCGAATTCGGGAGGAGTGAAGCGTCTGCGCGATGCGCAGTACCGACAGCAGCACCACCGCAGTGGCGTGACGTCAGTGAGTTGAGTTGGTCTATATAGACCTTGCAAAACATCATGAGTCATCCCATTCTGTGAAGGTGGAAGACCAGCGAAGATGTTTAGCATACGACACAGACCCGCCCCGAGGAGCCGGAGGAAACTAGAAACGCGCGACGGGACCGCCACCACGGGAGAGCGGAAGGAAAGGAAACTAGACACGCAAGCGCCTTGGAACGACGACAGAGAAAGGGCGGTGCGGGCGTATATAGACATGGCCGACGCGGGTCGCACAGCGGCAAACTTCTTCAGAAACCTTTCTTATCTCCCTGAGAGTCTATACTGATCTTGAAAATGGTGCCTATTGATGACTAATCTACTGAATATACTTAATGACTAAATTACCCAAGCATCAGGAGGATGCAGGGAATGGTGCTCCACGCGCCACACGTGCCGGCGACTGCAGCACAGTCACTGTTTTAAAGCAAAAGCCAAAACAAATGGCGTCTAGCACGCGCGTGCGTCAACGCTTTTTTCGGTTATTTACTTCGAATATTTTATACGAGGAACGCGTGCGCGTGCGGCGCTTGCGGCGGTGCAAGCGTAGAGTTTTTGGTGACGCACACGAAAAATCCACGGAACCCTAGCCATTAAAAACAGCTGCGCCGCAAAATCGCCTTCTGCGGGCTGACATCTTTGTCTACTGCAGGCTGTGGAACGCCTTCTGAACATACGCTGCTGCTCTGTTGTGCGGCATATCAATCGCTGCAGCCCATGCGTCCAGACTCCACAGCCTAGTGACTCAGCATTTTTCTTCCGGGTGATAAGCAATAAAAAGTCTGTGGGCTGCGTTCGTACTAAATGTGAGACGGCAGGCAAAAATATCCTATAAACTCGCAACGACAATCTACAAAAACAAAAAGAGAGATTGGACACGGTCTTGGACGTATGGGTAATAAAGTTGCGGTAGATTTTTCCTTAATTACTTCTATGGCAGTAAACAACCCAGAGACACGAAGGGAGTTTTAACGAGCCGACGGGTAGTTTGGAGGGCTTATAGGGAAGCTTATTCCGGCGCGACGCTGATGTAGCTCTATTACGCGAAATTGAAGCACCACAAACTTCTCGGCTCGCTCGTGTATCCTTTGCCGACGACTCGATCATGCCTTGCGAGCAGAACCTGGCGCCGAGTGCAACAACGTTTCCGTGCTTTTAACGATGTGTTTCGGTCGTTTCTACTGTTTTCTTTCTGAGCTACCTGCAGTCGATTGCTACGATTGAACAAAAGAACGCTGCCCAAGTGATGTTACAATCCTCTTACCGATTCGCGGTACGTCGGAAACTCATTAAAAAATTGAAAATGACCAACAAAAGTGTGCTACGATAAGCAGCGGCAGCTGTTGCGTTGTTGAAAGTTGTTCTTTAGGAATTTCGCTTTTAGTCTATGTGTTTTAGGATGTTGGCTTAGGAGCTTTTAGTAGAACAGTCGTAGGAGATGCGCATTAGGAGATGTGGGCTTTTACGATATGTCCTATTGGCGAGAAAATGCAACTGAGACGTGCTTTTTGGTTTAAACGTTCTTATAGACATTTCCAAAGAAAGGCTCTGGACGGTTCCGTTTACACTGTTCGTGCACATGGCGCGTGATTTGCTCGCTTTGCGAAACGACGAACATCCGCGTCGCTGGGCTGAAGGTTCGCAGGCTGGGCTGAGCACTTGTAAATATTGGAATGGAGTATTAGAACGCGCACAACGGTATGAACTTGGGCGAGGTGGTGGTACATTGTAGATAATTAAAAGCGCTAAAAGCACGAAGGACTTAATTGAAGAAGGTGTCCATCCTTCTTCTTTTATTCCTTCGTGTTTCAGCGCTTTTAAATCTTCACTTTATAGAACGTGGTTTTGCGGGTGTGTATGCTTGCTACAATAATTCCGAGTGATTTGTTAAAGGTTCCAGGTTCCTAAACAAAGAAGCGGTGAAAGTTACAGTAATGTGGCCTGTGCCGATGAGGTATGCGGTCGGGAGGACATAATATTGGGAACTAATCGTCACGATATGACGACAAATTAACAAACAAATTAGAAATTATCTTTTTACTTAGTGAAAATAAACATATTGCTTCAATTAGAAACTTGCTGATCGTCATTGAAAACCACTAAATCAGTCAATTTTAGAAAGACCGTGAGCACGTGGGACGCTCGGAGAAGGTCTGAAGTTACCACTCATGCAACTGACGCAAGCTTGGCGGTAGGAAAACGCGGATTATAATACCCTGGTTACTAGGACATTCTTAACCGCAGTTAAGTACCGAGGTAAGAATAAACTGCAGTTAAGGGTGCCCGAGTAACTATGGTATAGTTGGCAGTAACCGCTAAGCATGCTTAAGCGTGACCGCGGTTTAGGACATCCGTCGGGCCACCTAAAGCGCAGCAGTTAAATCTGACCTCAGCCACACTTAATTGCGGTTAAGGGTGCTCGTGCAAATATAGGGCAAAACTGGGGTGTAAGATATCATCCGCGTTTTTGAATTTGAAGCCGAAGCGCCTAACCCAGTCCGTCGTTCTGAATTCCATCGCAGCGAGGTTCAAGCCGGAGGCCATGTCCATGGCGGACCCTGAGTCATCTTCTTCGTGCAACCTTTCCGCCTACTGCACGCACCGGACGGACGGCTGTTTTCCCAGCGACACGGAATCCTGAGGGCACGCCATGACGGCCTCATCGCATCATCATCATATCCCTGGCGACGTCTGGCGGGGGTCGAGGCACCCTGCGACGAAGCGTGCGTGACGAAACTTCCTGTCTTGCGGATGAACAACGGGGAAGCGTTCAGTAAAGCGAGTCTTGTTGCTGACAACTTTAGAAACGCGGGACGTATCTTGTCCCGAGCGTCTTATTATCTATCCCCAGTCAATTCGATTGTATCAACATTCGATAAGAACACCAAAGAGCGGATCACCATAGCCTCTAATATACTGACAAGGCCTGGCAGATCACCACGAGAAGCGGCCGCCGAAATGGAAAAGGTGGAGCGGCAAACAAAGGATGAGAGGAGAGACACGTGACCGGCGCCCCGCTGCGGCGAGACGCCTAAACACACTTCTCCCGAGCGAACAAGTGCGTTTCGAGTTCTCGCCGCTGCGAAAGCTGTGCGCTGACGTCCAGGTTCCCCGAGAAATTTCTCTTTGATGCTCCGTGCTACCCGATCCTCGCGCTCTGAATCTGCGACCTGGTACTCTATGGCTCCGTCGTCGAACTGCAAGGCTTTGTAAGTATAGAGGAGGCTATGCGATCTAAGGAGCGTGATAAAGCGCGATCATGATAGGCTACGCCTTCGGTTTCTGAACCTGTCAGTAATTATAGACGTAACTACATCCAAAGCGTTCAAGGTTGTTCTGAAAAAAAAAGTAATTGGAAAACAGATACGGGGGACTGAGCTGAGGTGGAGTTACGTTGCAGAGGCAGCTAAGCGTATGAGTGACTTTCCTCTCCTGAATGGCGCGTAATCCGATCAAACTTGAATGATGCAACATGAGGTTATGCTGTTAGTCTTTTATGCCTGTGTGTGCTCTCAATTTGTAGAAGCCTAGGCACCTCCTCCTACTAAACAAATCGGGGTTGCCTAGTTTCGCCGGATCCTTTATTGTAGATGTTTGTCTAACTACAAGTATGTCTAACGATCAGGTCAGTGCGATCTTCGGAGCTAGGTTGTCGGGCCAATTTCAAGGCCTCGAATTGGTTTTGTCCTGAAACTGAAATCAGAGTATCCGCTATCCCATGTTCACATCAAACTAACTAATAGTCCTAAAGCAGATCGTCTAATTGCGGCAAAAGGTTTTTTGCGCTCCTCATTCCTTGCGACTTCTAATCGCATTAATTTTATTTTTGTGTCTACTGTCCTTAAATTAACGAGCCTGCACTTTTTGTAATGTCTCATTCTCTTTGTACTTTTAAGAATAATTCGTGGGTCCCTAACTGGACCCTATTTGAGAACGCATTCTAATGGGCGAGTTGTGCAAAGAGCTTCTCAACCGTAACCAGATTCCTAAGCGCGGTTCCGCAAAGTTTACAGCTCTTTCCAGCGGAAAATAAAAATCCGCCAA
>JAZHYW010039670.1:97500-125432 GCA_037355805.1 Ixodes ricinus | reverse complement strand
TATATATATATATATATATATATATATATATATATATATATATATATATATATATAGTTTTTTTATTCCGTACAGATTTGTTTAAAAAAGGCGAAAGCCTACACTTATGCGGTTTGTGCGAGTGAGTTACACGCCCAGGGGGACATTATGCAGGTGGTTAATCTTCGCCATAAGTCGGCTAATTAATTAAAATTCGTTAATTAACTTTTTAATTAGTAAAAATAGTCATATGGTTCCAATTAGAAATTTGCTGAGCGTCGTCCGAAACCCCTAAATCAGTCATTTTTAAAAAGACTTTGAGCGCGTGAAAAGCGCAACAGTGCGCTGAAGTTACCACTCGTGGAGCAGGTACAAGGCTGGGGCTAGATAAGAGACGGAAAAATCGCGCGGGCGCCTTACCGCAACCGCTAGCTTTGTACGTGCTCCACGAGTGGTAACTTTAATGCACTACTGCGCTTCTCACGCGCTGAAAGTCTTTCTGAAAATGACTGATTTAGGGGTTTTCGACGACGCCTCAGCAAGTTTCTAATTAGAACCATATGTCTACTTTTCACTAATTAAAAAGTTAATTAGTGAATTTTAATTAATTAGCCGACTTATCGCAAAGATTAGCCGCCCACATAAGGTCCCTCTGGGCGTATAACTCACTCGCACAAACCGCATCAAGTGTAGCTTTCATTGCTATTATTTAAAACAAATCTGCAAGAATAAAAAAAAAACACCCTGTATATATATATATATATTGTTTGGGGTGTATTTTTGTAGTTATAATTTTTCTTCATTGATCGGAGATTTCGCACAAATCTAATAATCTTATCGGGCCTGAAAATATAGAAAAAACATTTGTCTGGGCTTCCCAGACCCTTGGGAACATGTGAGGAACCCGCATACTTGAAAAACGTCTCAGTACTAATAAGAAACTAAAAGGAATCGACACGGTGTGATTCTTAAAAGAAGCAGCAGCTTCGGGGAGAGTATGGTTGGGGCTGTGCTCCTGGTCAACACAAGACAAAGAGGCCGAGTGCGTTAACGCAACGCAGCTCGGAAAGCGTGCAGAGAGAGCTCGCACTGGAGCACCCAGGGATCTTGGCTCAAATCCCCACCCATGCCCGTTTCGGTCTGAATAAGCATAGCACTGCATGCCGTGCGGTCCTGTATCACTACTGCGTGATGCACGTCAAATACTCTAGGCTAGCAGTTGTACTGCACTGGTCAAATGTCAAATGTACCGCTGAAACACCAAACGCCCATTAAGGCTGACTAAGTTCCAGCTGCGTGACATACACACAACACGATTATTAGGGGTATTTTGAAGCCTGGTTACTAAAAGCGCAACATCATAAACACGACGACAGCACAAGGCAGCTTGTGTTGTCGTCATCTTTACTCTGTCCTTTTTTTCTCAGTTTTTAGTGTGTAACGTTCCAACCATAACAACTCACCATTTCTGATATGATTAGGAATATGAAGTGAAAGAGAGGTTCCTCTGGCACTTCTCTTTCCTTTTATATCCGTACCGAATGTATTAACAGTGCCCGGCAGAACCCCACATCAACATTTTCAAGCCTGAGTATATTTTTTTTCTTCTTCGAGGACCGTTGGCTTTTTTGGGGGTTTCTTCGATTTTAATAGAACCGGTTCGAGGGCTTGTCTTCAGTGTATTTTCTGTATATAGCGAAAACATGAAATCCTAATTATCAGCTGATGAATGAGGAAACGCCTTTGTTCCATTTATTGGAAAGTTATAAGGAGGGCTCCCGAACGCATATATCTTCCATAGAGATAGTTTAAGGGTGGGATATCTGTACACGTGAAAGTGTTTTGGGACGAATGTATTCGTAGCTGTGAGAGAGACGGTGTGGGTCCAAGTTCCCTTGTGCCTCCTTTCTGCCTGCAGTTTTCGTGTTTTGCTTATACCAAAATTATGCTCTCGCAAGAACGGAACCAGCTGTACCTGCTTGCGCTTTGTAGTCTCGCAGAAGGAGCATTACTGTGGTTCATCTCCTCCGGCCGGCGATCCTCCCAAAATCAGTAAAAGCAGTATATAGAAATGTTTATACAAACAGAAAGAGCAAGAACGCTGGCACAACGGCAGTGGCGAAGCGATTAGACACGCCAAGGGGCCCTCGCCGCAAATAGTGTTAGGAAACGAGCAGGATAATGTGGCATTCGCTTTGCGTGACTGATCTAACCGGAGATAAAACACGCACAAAATAGGCGAGCTCCGTGTCAATGGTGGAAAAAGAGAGAAGTGTCTGAACGGCACAGCCTCGCCACGGAACAATTGTGTTGAAGTTTGCCTCGCATTTCTGACAGACGCCGTGAGATGGCGCAGCATGACAGGAGCTTGAGCAACCGCCATTATTCGCGCATATGTTTGCAAGGCCGCGAAGCCTGCAGGTAGGTACGTAGAAGACGTCTTTATTGTCGCAGGAGAGGGAAGGGGAAGAAAGAGTCTCGTCGGTGACTTTCGATTTTGACAAGGCGGCACATTGGAAAAGTTAAAAGTTTAGAGTAGGGACACTCCATCTTCACTTCGCGAACGTAGTCCACAATCGAAGTTAATATCTGTCGCTGGTCGCCAGGGGGCCGTGGGGATGTGTCCATCACTCCAAAGTCCCTATGTCCACCGGGTGGCGCTTCTTATTTGGTCAAGTTCGGGGAAGTCAAATAAAAGGTGTTTTTGGCCGACATCGACGGCCTTGTCTCTATAGAAGCGGCAGTTGGGGGACACCGGTGGCGGAAACCACCTGGACCTTCAGGCTGGCGTGAAGTTCATGTTTGTGAGAATCCTGAGGAGCAGAACTTCCTCTGCTCTGCCGAACCCGTCAGGAAGTGGGAACGAGCAAGTCGGGAGAGTTTCCTTCAGGCTGCCCTTGAATGTCGCCTTGTATTGCTATTTCGCCTCATCGGGGACGTGGTTTTGCTGCCAAGAACCTCCGGCAGTTTGAGGCGTGAGTGAGTAGTTGTAGTATTCTGCGTATGAAGCGCCTCTCCGATGGTCCCGGGGAGATAGTAGCAGTTTCCGGGCTGTGGGGTGAGCTATCGAGGCCCTGAACGTCCGCGTGTGTGGGGACGCCAGCCAACCAAGTTTCCGTGCCTTCTGTAAGGAGCAGTGGCGTCACAAGGAGGGGCGGCGGGGGGGGGGGGGGCGGACCGCCCCGGGTGCAGGGCTCAGGGGGTGTCGCGGCAAGCCACGAGGGGGGGGGGGAGTCGCGACGGGCAACGCGAGAGCGGGGGGGGAGTCGCGGTGGTCCACGCGAGAGCGGGTGGGGGTGTCGCGGCGGGCAACCGCCCCGGGTGCCGCTGACCCTCGTGACGCCACTGGTAAGGAGTCCTGTGGCCACGCGCGTGATCGACTGTACTCTTCGGCTTTGGCCATGTCTTCTTCCAGCGCTTTGATAGATTTTATGAAGATCGACGTTTTACGTGGACATCTATCTGGGTGGTCTAGTTTGTGATGTAGAGATAGAGCTATGCATTTCAATTCACCCCTTTTCCGAGGTGGAGCTTCGGCAAACATTCAGCTTTGGTTAGGCTCCAAAGCTGTATGGCCAGGGCCGCCGCACACTCCGAGTTCGGTTATTTTCGAAGGTTGCGTTCTCATACACTTCCAGCGCGTACATGGTGCCCCACTACGGTGCCACTTGTTCATTATATTCTTTGGCTTGTCCCCTCTGCCTCTCATGATATCTCAAACCGGCTTTCGTTGCAGTGGGTTTGGTGTCGACAAGATTGATACTCTCGATTCATGGCGGGTCGCTGTCTGGGATCTCAAAATACTCGGTCTCGACGCCTTTGAGCCCTAGGATCTTCCTCCAGGGTACTGAGTGTTTGAGCCGTTCCTTGTGGGATAGCATCCGCTCCTAGATACTGTCCTTGGTCGGTTTGTTCTGAACATGTTTTCTGAACTTGGCTAGCCGTGTGGAAGTCCGGTGATCCCTCTTGTTGCGCTGTTGTTGATGGTCTCCAGCTGCTTGAGGTCTGTGGCTGTTAGTGGAAAACGGGTCGCGCTGTAGCTGATCTTAGAAGTGACCAGCGCTTTGACGAGACGGCAGGCGATGTTTTCGATGGAGCCTCCTTTGGATTTGCATATTCTTCGGATGACGATGATGGCTAGCTGCGTTGTATTGCTGGGCCACTTGTGTGAGCCCCGTCTTGCTGTAGTCATCTTCATGAAAGTGTATGACTAGAATTCAAACCGGGCTTGACGGTTCAATCTTTATTTCAGTAAGACGATGTTGAATCTGCTCTCTGACGTCTTTTGATTTATTGAGTGTCATTGCCATGTACCTCGTCTTTTCAGGCAAGGCTGCGAGTCCCACCTCTTCAAGATATTGTGCTCTAGCGTGTCTTGTTGCTGCTAAAGTCCCCCGAATATGGTCTAAAGTGAGACGTCATCCGCATAGATGGCAAGACTAAGGAGTGTAATAGCCTGCAGTTAAGACGGGGGAGTCATGCCAGCAAGGTTGAATAGAGGTAAAAAGGACGAAGCCTTCCGGCACTCCGATGTTGTCGGACCTGGGCCCTAAGCTGGATGGCGGCGAGAGCGGCGAGAAAACTCGCCGAGGCGCCGACCGTCGTCATTGACCGGAACCACTACTGACCTTGGAGCCGGCAACTCCCTAGACACTGACGTCACTGTGGCGCGAACAGAGTCGCAAAACTTAAAACGCGATCTCACTGGCGAATTCCCCGTGACGTCATGCTGATATCACGGGGACTCGCCGCTACATGGAAAGCGCGCCCGGTCGGAGGGGGCGAACAGTGGCGAGTTCGAGCGAGAAGCAAAAATGGCGGCGAACGAGTTGTTGTACTTCTGGTATCACCGAGCTCGGCGTTTTTTATGCACATCGACGCGTTCGAAATGGGCGACGACGAGTTCAGTCGGCACTACCAATTGTCAAAGAACATTGTGCGGTGGCTCTGCGACGAGCTTCGGGACGACGCGGCCTTAAGGCGGCAGCGACGCCCAGGGACGGTGGTGACGGTAGAGCAGCAGCTTCTTTGCGCTCTACGTTTCTACGCCACTGGAAGCCACCAGGGGCAAGTGGCCAGCGACCGGCACCTCGCTGTCCACCAGATTACCGGCAGCGCATGTGTCCGCGCCGTGGCTATGGCCATTGTGCGCCAAATCGGTCTCCTGTGGATTGCCTTCCCCGAGACCACGGAGGAACGGGCGGCGCCGCAAGAAGCCTTCCTTCGTCGCGGTTTATTGCCCGGAGTCGGCGGGCGCGTCGACGGCCCCTTCGTCGCAATAAAGGGTCCTCTCCAAGTACGAACCCACCGTGACGAAGGCGCTCATACTGGTGCAGAAAACTGTACTACGCCCTGAACGTCATGGTGGGAAGTACAAAAGATATTTTCCAGTTCCCGCTGCTCCCAGACGTACATCGAAGTGAACACCCAATCGTATTTCCAGCGGGGCCACCGCCATGTTTTTCCGCCGCCTTTACTCTGCCGGTCACGTGACCTAAATTCCCCTCGTAGAGAAATGCGGTTAACTTCTAACCGCGGTTAGGGTTAACCAGCTTCGAGCAAACGGGCCCTGGTAGCACAGAGCGTCAAAGAGCCATTTCTCGAAGAACCTGGCCGTCAGAGCACAGCTTTTGTAATGACGAGGACCCGAAACACACTTGTTCGCTCGGAAGAAGTGCGTTTGGGCGTCTCGCTGCAGAGGGGCGCCAATCACGTGGCTCTCCTCTCATCCGTTTTCCGCCGTTCCACCTTTTCCATTTTGGCGGCCGCTTCTCGTGGCGATCTGCCAGGCTTTGTCAGTATAGGAGGCCATGCCCAAGCGGCACGGATTTTGGCCCAGTGTTTGCCATTGGCTGGCTATTGCCTTTTGCCAACGGCCAAAGAGGTTGCCATTCATCGGCCAATGGTAGGCCGATGGCTGATGGCTAGCGGCCATTGGCTAATGGCCAGAGAAAGGCCATTCATCGGCCAACGGCTGGCCATTGTCGGGCCACAGGCCAAATGACCATTGCCAGGCATTGGCCAATGATTGGCCAAATCTGTGCTGCTTTTGTGGTTCGCGTTTGCGCTCCCCAACGTCGCGGCGTAGTTTGCGCGACGAGGATGACTCATCACCAAGCATTGTGAATAGGATGGGCAATGTGGCCAAGGAGGGTGCTGCAAACAGGAGGACCGAGGTGAAAGCGAGGACGAGCGGCCGATGGTGGTTATTGCTTTCTCCCTTCACCGGACTCCCGAACGCGAAGGACCTTGCCGGCGCGGACCCACGAAGAAGTCGGCACTGCTAGCCGCCTCCCTGGGTGCCGGCGCTGTCCGCCGTCGGCTGTGCTCGTCGTACAACGCCGAATCCGATTCCGAAGACGAGAGAGAAGGGACGCTCCTGCGACACCGGACACTCGCCAAACTACAGCGCCCCGAGCACCCGCAGTACCGGGACGGCAGCCATACGGCAGTTACATAAATGCAGTAAAAAAAAGTCATGTTTTCTTTAATCAATTTAATCAGATTTATTTTGCTTTAATCAGATTTTATTTAGTTTATATCAGATTAATTTGATTTAATCACAGTATTTAGAAAATATTGATTCTTTGACATATTTTTAAACATGGTAGATTTATTGGTCAATCCGCCCAATTACTGTAAATATTACAGAAGAAAGAACAAGCGTAACTTTAAGGGTACAGTATATATTTAACTGCTTTTTGTTCTTGTTTCCCCGCCATGCTAAAAAAGAAAAAAACTGTATTATTCTTTTGCGTTATGAACACGGCGTGATATCTTTATTTCACGGTGTAGTTTTTAGTGAACCTAAGAATCCTTAAAGGGTAACCGCAAAGAAAAAAAAGTGTTTTTTAAAACAGCCCAATTGGGACAAGCATGTCACAAAACAAATCTTCCGCGAAAAAACAAATTTTTTTCTAGCAATATTTACGCCACAGAACGTAATTTAGTCGGAGTCCCAACCTCTCCGCATTTGAAACTCCCGCTCTTTCGACGCCCGCGGAGTGGCTGGTATACGTCACTCCGTGACGTATAGCAGCGACTCTGTGACGTGTAATAGGAACTTTGTGGCGCGCGATTCAAAACGGGTGAAATAGCCGCAAACTAAAATCAGTCCTGCGCAATAAATATTGCTGTAAAAAATTTTGTTTTTGGCGGAAAAATTGTTTTGTGACATGCTTGTCCTAATTAGGCTGTTTAAAAAATACACTTTTTTTCTTTGCAGTTACCCTTTAATGACTCTCAGTATAACGCGTGATGGCCACTATACAAATTCATATGGGTGTAAAAAAAAGAAAACTAATTTCTCGCGTAAAATGTACAATCAATATTTTTAAAAATAAATAATCAAATGAAGCAAAGTTAATGGCGAAACCAAACGGCCGAGAGGGAGCTTCAGTTATCCCACATCCAGCGGGCGCGTTCAACCTTTGACAACCTTTGGCGGCCAGTGTGCCTCAGAGCGCTCATCGCGCACTAAAAGCACGGAGGAAGGCATGGAACGTGGGCTGGAAGCCAGACCATTCAGAAGAGACGCCCTACCGTTCTCATTCCGTCAGTAACTATGGTAACTAAAGTGTCATCACCCTTTTGGGGACCTTTGCCTTTTTTATGATGAGATTACCTATGTAATGTAATCCAAATTATCAATCGACAAAGAACACTCCCCCCATAACCTATTTGAAAGGTCCACTGCCTTCGACGTTTGCATATCAAGCTGTTTCATCAGCTTTGATGAGCATCCCTAATGACGTCTTTATAATTCGTCGACTGTCCGAATTGGAACTCAGACGTCGCGCGTTTGATCAGATGTGAGTGGCTCTTATAACAAAAACTCAATATTTGCCTCGAATATTTATCAGAAAAAACAGAAATTAAACACAGCTAAAAAATAAAATCACAAAGTAACACACAAAATGAAGTGACTAAATAAAATCACCAAGTCAACAAAACAAAAACAAAAAGAAAAAAACACGAGGGCAGACTTTGCAAAAAAACTTTTACCTTCTAGTTTATAATAACCTTAGCCGTCTTATATCTTTTTCTGAGCCTAGCGTGCACAAAACGCCCGACAAGATCAGATCATACATTCCCAACAATCAGGGACAATGTCCGCTTGCGCCATCTATCTCCAGACGCCACTGCACTGCATAAACATTTGAATATAAAAAAGGTGTTTATAACATAAAATAAAAATGCGGGCAGAGTTATCAAAAGCGTTTTAGACGTGAGTTCATGATGGGTGTTGAGATCGCCTCGCCAAAAGAGAGCCTAAAAAAGAGTGGAAAGTGGTTCCAAATGAATTGAAATTTTGCTCAGACTGTTTGGGAAATCTCGCAAGTGAGACGAACTATGATGTAATAAATCAATCTAGGCAGACCCTCTAGAAACAAGTAATCGTTGATTGAGGAGGCTGGAAACTATGCGCGACTCATTTAGGCTGGTAGATTAACGGTAGTTTCATTCAGAAAAGTTCATAAACGCATTTTGCGCGACATAAATCCAACGAGCTGTACCGAGCGACTGTACTCAGATGTCACAAGCAAAGGTTTATGTCCCTTACGCTCCCTGAGTTGTGGCGCAGGGGCTATTGCGCCTGGTTTGCATTATGCTGTCCCGGGTTTTAACCAACTCAAGTTCTTACTGTCTTGCGGAGCACCGCGTGCGGCGGTTGTGGGCCATTGAGTCGTAAACGAATCATACTCTTTTTCATGCTTCTTATATATGTATTGGGACCCGCAGATTGAAACCTATTTTCGTATTTAAATAGGTTTTGCGCATAATTGCTGACGATTTGCAACATTTGGTCTACCATATTTTGCAGGCATTTTTTTTTTACTCTAACAAACAAGCACAAATGTTCTTGTCCCGATTTATATAGGGTTCTTTTTTTACTGACTTCGTGTTCGAGTATCATATTTTGTAGAAATTGGGGAATAAAATTCGGACGACATTCTTATACCTGACAATCCGGGGAAAATTGGGCTGTTCAAGGAGTCATCCCAGCGGAGAAATCTCGTGGTCCTGACGGGATATATTTAAAAAAAATCTGCAATTCCTAATGAAATTCTACTGTTGCGCGTCGGTTTCAGGGCGTGATTATTTTTATTTACAACAAGAAAATTAGACAATGTACAAATAATATGCAGAAATGTCGTGTTGGAGCTCCCATAATATTTCTTGTTTCTCACATTTTGGTTTTTACTTATACATGATTTCTGTATAGATGCCTAAAGGCCCGGCTTCGGCACCACTTTTTGAGGCAATTTTGCCCCAACCATACACCCCATTCGTTATTTCCCCACAAGGTGCAAATAAGGAGGTCAGGGTGGCGAGGGAGCAATTAAAATACGTTAGAAAAATGTAGCTTCCCCTTGAAGTAGCGCAGGTTCTTTTATAACACTAAATTTTGCCAGTGCGCTTTTTATTAGCTAGGGTATCGCGCAATAGCCTCATGATAACAAATCACTGGGTCACTACTTAGCTTCCATGAGCATACTTCCAGTCTCCAGGTAGCATTTAAGCTCGTTTGAAAGTGAATATGCCTAAGCGGTCACGCGAGTTAGAAAAAAATTTCGATCATCGGTCTGAGCGACTTTGGAGACTCATGTAAATTTTCCCAAATGTATTTTAAATTACATACTTTCAGCTGGTTTTCGCCTTCGAGAAAAATGAGTTTTCAGGAAGAAATAATGTTAAACCCGGTATTAGTAAAAATCGTTCCGTGTTCAAACTTCGCAAATATTGGTGTTTGCCCAAAAAGGTAGGACACTGGGTAATATTTATGGTGTTCCTGCTGCCATTTACTGTCCTACCTTTTAAAATTTATTGTAGGGTCAAGCTCATATTAAAAGTAAATCAGCTCGTATTAAGGTTAAAAAAAGAAGAAACGCGCTATAATACTTTTTTGGGGGTTCGCGTTGGCAAAGTAGATGACATAAAGCTAATATTCGATTAAATATGCACTAATCGACATGTCTATATGTGGCTTGGAGAGGACGTCTGCCATTTTGGTATCAGAAGCCTGCCGGTAACGCAGTGGAAGGTGCCTGTTCCGCGTCCACGAGCGTCTTGTGACTTGTAAGAATGCACTGAAGGCTACGCTGTCACACGTCCAGGCTACATTTTAACAAAATGTAGTTTTTTTATCGTAGTCCCTCATTAACCCATATGTCTAAGCGCAGATAA
This sequence comes from Ixodes ricinus, assembly GCA_037355805.1. NCBI lineage: Eukaryota > Metazoa > Arthropoda > Arachnida > Ixodida > Ixodidae > Ixodes > Ixodes ricinus. The sequence goes on along the minus strand of JAZHYW010039670.1, from coordinate 115,265 downwards.
TAAACATTCCTTTCTCAATGTGCCAAAGGGTTATAATGGTGCTTTTTTATTATCTTGCGGGCGTTCTGGATGTTAAAAAGCTCAACAGATGCACTGCTCAGCAGCTTAGTTCTACAAGTTGAAGCATTTGAATTGATCTCTACAATTCGCTTGTCCCATAGAACGGTGATTTTCTCCTAGCACTGATGACACCTCGTTAGAATTCTCTGAAAGACGCAATGTGGTCAGTGCAATTTAAACCTTTTAGTTATGCTGGGCTTTTCTGCATGAACACTTACGGTTATATTTCTTAAACTAAGACACCGCTTTCGAATTTTTATGCGCAAGCTTGTTTCTCTAGGTACACAGCTGCGGCGCGTTGTTCACTGAGGTGTCCAGAAGATTCCTGGTTGTATATTTTCTTTTTATGTACAATCTCGCATATGTCGCGATGTTCATAAAGATGTCTTCAGCACGGTGATGATGAGAACGCAATGAAATTGCTTTCTCAGCAAATCCAGTGAGTATTTACGTGCTTGTACTTCGTCGTAATTGTAGTTGATACAATAAAACACAGCTCATTTAACCTCCCACAGTCAGCCCGAAGACATAAAGCATGCTTCATTGGCGTGAGCAACGTGCGAAAACCGCAAAAAGGCACTAATGGATCACCTTCGGTAATGTTGACATGAACGCTTAGCCCAACAGAAAAACACGCGTTCCCGAGAAGTCAATGCCCCCAATCTGTCCAGGGCACTCTATCTGGTGTTGAAACTGATAGATTTGGCCTTAGGACTATCTTCTAGACTCTGAAAGACTAAATGGCAACCTAATCAGTGCATATCACAGCATAAAGAACGTCCGCCCTGATTACTCTATGTGTCCCGCCTGGGCAGTTATGTCCAGACTTCACTCTCTTTTTTTTTTGATTTAACCTCCTGCACTGATATATTTTTACCACATCTAGTCTTAACTCAAGACGGAAAAGTTTGCCTCTCTTCAGCTAGTCTAACATTTTATCAAACACTTTCCACTTCTTTCTAATTTACTCAAATTAATTACGTTTCATTGCAAGATATGCAACAATCTGCACGCGAGCAATTAAAGAGATTTTTGGGAAACAATTTTGTATTCTGATGCGGTTAAACATAAGTTTTGCTGCTCATAATAAAACGCACGAAAATTATCATGACGTCTTTGTCAAAAATGGTTTTGAGGGTGACTACTGGAATTGAACTTTCCTGTGGCCAGGGAAACAGGACACACGATAACAGAGATCTTCTATTTCTTGAATTACCGCAAAAGGGTGTTCTATGGCAAGGCATTCATGCCAGTGTCGTTCTCATTGCTACTTTCATTGCCTGTTCCCCTTCCCCCTGTCCAAATTCACAAGCCGTGACTAACCTCTGAGGCATTTTCTCTCCATTGTTTTTTGGTCTCTCTTCTTCGATCATCGCACTATTGTTATTGAAGAGGTCACACGATTCCGCCTGACTTGACAGGCAGTAAGAATAGAAGGAAACAATTATAACAGGTGTAAATTACTCAAGGAGACACTTCTGCTTAACAATTTCGAGCACTTACCATGTAGCAGTCGCTGGCCATGGTATATCACTAGCACATACACGGCGAACACAGAGCCTGTTGATAACGCTGTCGACGATATCAGTTTTCAGTTTTACATCGACAAATTGTCGCAGAAGATAGAAGCGTCCCACTCATAGGAAGCTTGTAGAAACAGTAAGGAATATACGTATACTTGAGTCTGTTCATTTCTGTATCTTTTATGACAATGCTATGAGGAACTGTCAAGGGGCACTAATTTGAAGTGAACGTCCTAAATCTTCAGCCAAATGACCTAACACATAGAGAGCAATACTGGACAATTTAGCTCATTCAGAAATCATCAGCGATATAAATGTACAGCGAAGCACTCCGATACCTATATCTGGCCAAAAAAAAAAAACCAGACAAGTTCTGTATTCTCTTTCATATATATATTATATGGCTACCAGAGTCTCTTGGAAGACATAGGAAAATTCCTTTTAGAAGCAAATTACTTCCACAAAATTCAATCTTTGACTTGCTGTATTATAAAATGTTACCCTAAATAAATAAATGTAGAAAAATTATAAATATATAGTTGTTACACCAACAATATATTCACCTCAGTTAAGCAAAAAGGTCCGAGATGTTTGTAAATATATGAGTAATACTCAATATATAAAATATATTTTGTGTATTTGTTCCTCGCAAGTGACCTACAAGGACATACATGAAAATAATTCAGAAGTACGATGGTACTGAAGGTTAATTTAAAAATATAACCATATAATTATTTTTTTGAAAATTGAAAGACGTTTCTACGGATGCGCCGTACCCAAAGTTCCTGTGTGCAAACGTTCTTGCTTTAAGATTTACAGCGTCAGCTGTTAACCATACGCGCTCCGAAGATCGTTGTCATTCCTCCAGAATACACTCTATCTCCTCTCTCCACGCGTCAGGGCTGGAATTGCAAGTCCCACTTGTAATGTATCGCTTACTGTACTCAAACTTCACTTCGTATTTTTTTATAAAACTATTATGCTTAAAGTGCGTGTTTTTCTCAGCATGGCTTTTAATGAGTCACATGCCCGATCTATTTGATTCTCGCATATTACGAACGTTGTGGTGATCAATTTACCAACGCAGTCAAATATTTATGGTGACTTAAAAAAACAAAAAAAATAAAGGTCTACGAATTAAGTTCCTAGCATCACAAAATTGCTTGTCTTTACGAAATTTGACGAAAAGCTTAAAGCGATTCTATGAAACAGGCGTTGGGTTAAGCGTGTTGCAAGCGGGCAGCAATTTGCGTGCTGACGCCGGCAGTAACGTTCAGGGGCACGCTGTGGGCACGAGCGCGAGCTCCCGTTGACCTCGAGAGGTCAAAGACTGTATGCTGAGCTTAGAGGTGTGTCTGTATATGTATTGCTTGTCTTGTCCTTTCTCTGGGTGAGCAGTGTGCACCGATTCCCTCAAATATCATCTCATCAAATGGAATGACCTCCGATTTCATGTCTGGTACCCAATGAAGAGCGTGTATATTTTACAGTGTAAATATCTATACATTACATTGATTACATGCTGCATGAATTTACAGAAAGAAATGGTAGAAAGTTTGTGTTTCAATTCTCTTGCATAAATCAGTTAGAGTATGCCTTCGATACTTGCTCCACAAATTTGTCTAAATATGTTTCCTGCAGCTTCATCAATCCAGAGGCTCTAGTTTCAGTTTTCAGTTTTCGTTTAATTTTTTTTTCGGAAAACACATACAAATATATGAAAAGACAGATGGGCCCATACGGAAGTAGCTAGTTTGGGTTCATCAAAAATCGAGTATCTAAAATGCAAACAGTTTTAGATAGTAATGCCAAGGCAGACATCGGAAGAAATATAATACTGCTATCCGCTGCGGCACACTCAGGTATATGATACCATCCGCTCCACTATCAGCCTAACGCTGTAGTGCCTCTGATATGTATGGTCGCCCAGCGATATTAGTACTTGATGTGCAGAAGCTAAGATTGAAGACTGACTTGCTTTTTCGTTTTGACAAACCGTTTCCCACAGCCAAAAATTGCCGCATGACATTGTGGTTTGTTTTTGGTTCGGGTTCATTTTAAAATGTTCAATGTCACAATTCGGTGTTGTTCCGGTTTCGTCAAAATAACTTTTCTTCTACGGTTTTTGGCTCGGGTTTGAGTTCGGTTTGAATGCCTGTTAAAACTTCAAGTTACTGATCCCTGGTATCAAAAAGACTGCAGCACTATGTTCTTTCCATTGATATTCAACTGCGATATTATTTGCGGAACAAGCTCTAAATTCAGGCATTACAAAAAACAACGTAACATATTGAGTTTAAAAAAAACCTATAAGTATAGCATTACCCAAGGCACGGGATAAATGCCTGTACAATTATTGAACATCGTTGAAAAGTTCAAGAGTTCACTTAATGATGCTCACGGAATTTACAAAATTGGAAATAATAGAAAAATATTCAGACAAGCAAGAACTTGAAGGATGACGACAAAATATCAAAGCAGGGCAATGGAACCATCAACTAGCGATTATAAAGCTACGTGATGCTACGTCTCAATTTACTATTCTAAGCTTACTCGCCCCTGACTCTTTGGGTGCGCTCACTTCAGTTTTCCCGTCAATATTCATTTCTGCTTTTTCTCGAAAGCACACGGAAGAAACGCAGAGAAATCAGCTTGGCGAGATAACAATGAAAGAGAATGAACGGTAAGAAGTGGACAATCCATCGTGTCAGGACAAGACGCACACAAAAGCCTAGCCCTACGATTGAATAATCTCAGGGATTGATTTTGAACGCTTTTCTTTCAGTGTCTTCCTAACATAGATTAGACACAACTGTAAAATAGACATTTAAAGAGACTCTGGTTGCTCATAAATTATTTTATCGTTTTCGTGACATCTTTCTCCTTTCTGTTTTGTTGCACTACTTTAGCTCTCTTTTTCGCAAATAGCGAACCTCCCTTATTTTGTTTTTGCTCGAATATTTTTTGCTCAAGGCGCAGCACGCGGCCGCGCAAGCAGACGGACAGTCCAAGAAGAAGATGGCACCGGCGGAGTTCAGCAGGATGGTGAAAGGAGATACGGGAAAGGAGGGCAATATTCTGATCGGTGCTCGTAGCTACGCTTTGAAAATGCTTGAAAGTCGATCCGCCACGTGTCGTTAAAATCAGGAAATGAACCGCCTTGTCCCGAAAGGTTGCCCTTGATTGGGTCATTGGAGGTCAACTTGTAAGCTGCTATCTGTTAACTAGATCGCACTGGTATTCTTTCAGCTACATCTGAATTAGCTGCACTCTTTCAAGTTGCATTAGCCTGACGCTCGTTGGCCCTGTTCTATAAGAATGCTATAAGAATTGGTTGGTAGTATCTGCATGAAAGAGAGTCACATTTCAAAGGCAGTTGTCATTACCTTAACAAATCCGATGAGATCAGATATAGGTTTGTTTTCAAACAAAGTGTCCTTGTTCATGAATGCATTTGTTAAAATTGTTAAAATCTAGAAACCTATATATTTCTCGCGCGATAAAGCTCCGTGTATGACATTTTAGCTACCGCTGCTGTACTTGTCTGCATGTCGTTCCTGCGTGTAAACTTTAATTTTTTTATAAAGAACCTATTTCGGTGGAAAAATAGAGCAGACGTAAATCACTGATACTTCAAAAGCAAATGAAATACTTTTGTTAAAGATAGTCATGGCAGCTTCAAAGTGAGTCATTTAAAGAAAGTAGTATGTCTGAATCATTATTTAAGAGAGATAAACACATTTTGTTGACTTAAAATTAATAGCTTATGATACTTAAATACCGGCTATATAAATTTGGTGCTTAACAAATAAATAAAACTTTGCAATTTGTGCAAATACAAGGAGAAAGATACAGGAAGCCTTACAAATAATTACAAGAGGCACACGGAAGTGTGTACAAGAACCACCATTGGCCCTTCTTGATAAGAAATTTGTGTTTTTATAAAAGAGTGGGGCTAAGGTAATGACGTACTGTTACGAACCGTATATAAGTGTGTCTTTTTCAAATTAAACTTCCAGTTGCGATTACGCCAACTTGTTGTATCTTCTTCCTCGTTGTCCTTGTTTTTTAGGCGTCAAGTTCTAGACAAATTTAAAGCGCGCCTTACATATACGTAAGTGGCTTCTCCTCATGGAGTAGTCCTCTAGAGGTAAAGCAGGCTTCGCAGGAGACCAAATCGGCCCGCCACCGGCTTCCGGCATTCGTCGGCACGAGATCAGCGTTGAAAATAAGCAGGTTCTTTTTAATACGAATGCATTAACTGTCCTATGGAGCGAAGCCGGCGTTCTCCGTAGCCGTTGTCTGTATCAGCGAAAAACGGCACCTAAATTCCCATTTGCTGCGACGCGTCATGTCTGCTCCATAGCAAAGGCGTCATCGTTGTGAAGGAGCCAGCCGAACTGCTGGCGGCGTAACGGAAGGGCGGGACGCGCGTATGCGCTGGCCTGACGCTAAGCCCTAACGTTAGGTCTATCGTTACGGTTTGAGGTCTAACGTCGTCAACCGGTACGAGCAGCTGTTTGACGTGAGCGGGGGATGCGTGTATGCGCTGCACTGAACTTAGAACTAACGTTACGCTTTCAGGTCTAACGTCGTTAACTGGCACCCGCAGCTAGGGTGATGATGATAATGAGAGGACACATGATTTCAGCACGCGCCGCGCCGAGCTTCGCACTCCCGCCGCTGCCTCACCCAGTGGCGGAGCATTCACCAGCGAGCCAGGCCGGTCTGCGCGGCGCACCGCCGCACTCCCTGGAGGCGCTGTGGCCGCATCTGCTCGACTCGGCGCCGAGGAACATGGTGACGCCTGATGCAACTATATCGTCGGCAGCCGCAACCACGGCGGTAGCGAAACGTGGCTGTCCACGCCAGTACACCGCAGACAAACTAAGAAAGCGGAAGAACACAGCAAAAAGAACGAAGAGACAGGCAGGAAAATCTACCATCCTCGTCAAGTCTCCGAATACACGGCGGGCAGAACGAGCAGCGGTGCAACGCTCTAGGAAACAGAACGTAATGCTTTTGCACTCACAACTCATAAGAAGTGATTACTATGCTTTCAAAAATTTTCTAAAAAGCCGTGACACCTACACTGATGCAGTCTGTGCAGGTGAGGTCCAGGGGATACAACATAGGGGGATAATCATCACCACAAGTCAGATGAGTAAATCAAATTCATCATAGTGTAAGATGTCGAACAGTGGTGCGGAAATAAATGCAGAAACTTTCAAGACTAAGAAAGAGACGACAGAAGGAGAACGTGTCAAACGCGGCTAAAATCATTAATTTTCCTCGCTCCTCATACGCACCCGATCCTGACGTCACCGACCTTTTCACGGATGCGCTTTTTGTGACCACAACAATCGAAGGACATCTTAACATCCAGGCCTTGATACCGGTAGACAATAACCTGCACAGCGTTCTTTCTCACAATCGCTGTGACCTTGACACACTGTATTTCAAAATGAACAACAAAGCCCTCTAGAAAAACCAACTTGGAGTTCAGACGGCAATAGAGGAACACACCAACCTTGCACACCCTCCCCTCCTCTAAAAAAAATAAAATAACTATTTTTAGCTTGCAGGCAAACTCCTAGTTAATTTTTTAACTGAAATTAGACTGTTACTTTTTTATTTGTAAAAGTATAGGCGAAGTGCCAGCGCATGCGCAGTGCCGCCAGCAGCGCCGCCACAGTAGCACGACGTAAGAGCGGCGTGTTGATCTATAACATTATGTTTCTCTTAAAATCTTGTTGCGCGTAATTGAAAACAACTAAATCCACCAATTCTGGAAAGGATTGGGTAGGGAGGGCTTTAATTTTCTGGGTTTCTAAAACATGTACCAAACTTATATGCACCAATGGGCTTTCTACTTGTCTTGTCGTCCGAGTTTTCGCACCGCCAGCCTGCAGCCTAAGTGGTAACTTTAGCGCAACAACGCGCTTCCCACGCACTCCAAATTATTTTTAATGTATTACTCAGGGGTATTCGATTAAGTTCAGCTAATTTCTGTTTGGAATCGTATGTTTATTTGTACTTGTTATTTTTGTGAATTATTTCACTGATCGCGAAGGTTAGTCCTATTTATTATGTCTCCCTGGACGCATAACTTCCATGTAGGGACAGTATTGCTGTAGTTTTGAAGGCTCCTTTTGAGCAAATGTGAAACGCATAAACGCAACACAACATACAAAGAAAACAATTCACGCAATTACTTACCATATTTTGAATGGCTTCTAGTAAACTGACGTGGCTTTCAACGGGTATGGCAGAAGGCCTCCATAACAAACGTAGTCTTAATTTTATTATATTACATTTGTCTCTACAATGTCGAATTCCTAGTAACAGTAGTAAGTTGCGAAGACGAAAAAATAACCATCGCATTCACCTTTATATTTTCAAAAAAAAGGCAAACCTAGTGACAATCAACGTTATTGAAAGTAATCTCATTGCTAAACACTTCTTCGGTAAAAAAATCTCGGCTATTTATAGAGTGACTTTATTTCTTTTAGTCGAACGAGCACTACAATGCAAATAAACGAAATTTGAGAAACAATTTTTTTCGAGACGGTAAATACATCGTGTACTATGCATATCCACAACTTTTGATATTACTAATTCGTGTCAGCGAACACAACTCTGCAAAGCGAATTGTACCATATTCACACCTCCATTCACCTTAGGTCCAGCCACAGCCATCTCTAAGACCTCATGTAACCAATCAATCAGACCGCTTCAAAACGGCATCATCATGGTGTTCGTGGTGTTTCTGTGCATATTCTCTCATCACTGATCCAATCATAAACAAAGAAAGGCCTAGTGAGTGGCGCCTTTAGTGCCACGTGACTGGTCCCTATTTCCTCGCAGAGTCGGCTGCGCTTGTAGTTTAGCACAAAATAAGTATGAAAACGAGCTCATATAACGTGAACTTCTAAATTTGCATTTTCAAATGTATGGTTTCAAGAAGACTATTACTATGGTATCCGGATATCGTGATACCTCTATTTCTTTTAAGACCATATTTTGAATTGGAAACATAGCTGGCGAACACCACCTAGGAGCACGTGGAGCGAAAGCTCGCGCTGCGTAACCACGCGATCATGTGTTCAATCCCCACCCCTGCCCCTTTTAATCCGGATAAGCATCGTGCCTGCGTGCGGTCGTGTATCACCACTGCGTAATGTTTGTTAAAAACTCCAGGCTAGCAGTTGTAGTGCACTTATCAGATTCCTCACGTACAGCTGAGACACCAGACACCCATTGAGGCTGAAAATTTCCAGCTGTATAAACATACACACAACATTGTTATTAATAATTCGAAACATAAAACCTTTGATTGTTGTACATCATGCCCACTAGCAAACCTAAAATATTAGAAAGGTCGTATGGAACTAAACAAAGCATGAACAAGTAAACGTAAATTCCGTGGATAACTGCCATAAAGTGAAAATAATTTATAAAAGCACGAAGAAAACTTAAGTTTAGATTTTGGAGTGAGCATTGCTATTAAAATTAGTTTAAAAAAAAAAATCGTACGTTTAGTTGAACAACCTGCCAATGTTAAAATATCCAGATAAGACCTTGCCGAAGAGAAACGTGGCATGGCGTTTTCAGCAGATGCTCAGAAGCTCACTGAAATGCTTTTCTTCTGCTGATTGTTGCTGTTTTAAAAATCAAGAAACCACTGTGAAATCCGCCAGATCTTTCAAAAAGTCTCGTCACGTTTTGTTGACGATGAACCAAACTCTTTCACAAAAACACATTGCAAAAAACGAAACAAAAAAAATCAGAGACGTTTTAAATATTTTTCTGCAACTTTAAGGTCCAAAAAATGCGAGCCTGCACGCTTTCCCCTTAGCAAAAAAAAAAAAAAGTTTTGTTGCGGAGCACAAAGGAGCAACCTTTGTGACGAAGAGCAAACTCCGCAAAATAAAAGTTCGAACAAACTTGAAAATGCACATCAAAATGCGCGTCAGAACAAACAACAAATATCCCGGTTCAATGAAGTCACGGTGACATATCCTCAAAATTGACACGGAAGCGCGGTCTGTCGACCAAACTTTTCAAACTCTTTCTGTCAACCTATGAAAGAGGGATATCTCGCGCAATCTCGAATCTCGGAAAAAACTTTCGATCCATTTTTCGAGACTATTCGTCTCGGAGGTGCCGATCCTTGCTTCCCCTTTTGTATTATGCGAGAAATGCTGCTTCTATTTCGCTATTTGTGCGTGTTCTCTCCTCCTTAAAAAAAAATAAAAATGGGCGCTTTTTTTTGGGGGGTGATTGAAGAACAACCATCAAAAAGAAGAAAAGGACGGAGGCGGAACAAAGACAAAAAAGCGTTCTGAAAACAGGCTGGAAAGCAAAACGCTTCCAGTCCTCGAACAGTGTGGGAGACTTCCATTTGCACCGTCCTCGCACCTATAATATTTTACCTGAGATTTAGTCATTTATATCTAACGCAGAAGAGTTTGTTCTTGTGTTAACACCCCATTATATTGTTCAATGCCGTCTACATGTGACGACAAAGATGGTACTAGGCAATTCTAAAAACGGGTAATATATTTTTTTTTAAGTAAGGAGGTGGGTTACTTATATCTAATGCAGTTTGACGGATATACCCTTCTTGATGTCATCGCTTAATGCTAAAATCTTCTAAGCCCTTAACAAGTTACAATACAAATTGACTGTTTTATAATCGTCGTATTTATTTTTGATTTATTTCACATTAAGGACCCAGTTGGGGCAATACATAAACGGGGCGGGGGTTAATACATATTTATAAAAGCCAAGACACAAATACACATGTTATTTCAATACGTTCAGGATAACATAAGTTAAATGTAAAGGGGAAAAAATAGTAATTGCCAGAAAGATGAACCATAAACTTTGGTGAAGAAATTTTGTGTCGACGATAGTGACGATAGAAGATTTTAGGCTATTCCATTGCAGATAGCCTGAGGGACGAAAAACTGATTAAATGCGTTGGTAGCACAGGATATAAGTTTCATTAGGCAGCAGTTATTAAGGCGGGATGATGTTCTGTCAGGAGATGATAACAAAAAGTTCTTGAGATAGAGACAGTGAGAGTAGACTTTTTTAATTTTACTTTTTAAAAATAGCTTATCGCACTGTGTTTCTGACGAGCCAGGAAATGGTTCTCAAGTCTTCCGAAACGGCAGTTCACCCCGGGAAATGAATGCTTTTTTAGCTGTTATTGATTGATGCAAACAAATTTCCTTTTGGCTTTCGGGCGACTAGCTAACTACATAGTTACCATCTGACGAAGCAGTGACAGGGATCATTATATGCAACAGTGCGGAAATTAAAGAACACCTGCTTCAGACGCTGTAACAAAATTCCAACTATATACAGTGCACCCTACTCAAACTGAGAAAGAAAACTCCGTGGCGCTTCTCACGCACTTTCGTCATGGACAAGGTGAGGACGGCAGGAAAGAACATCAGATGTCCTGCCTCTCCAGGAAACATCAGTCACGTCTTCAATTTTGTTGGTCTAGTGAATGGCATCAGGCAAAACGATATTTCGACTTTTCTCAGTGGATGAGGAAATGGAATAAATGTTCAATGGCCTCACCCGGTTAGTCGAATTGAAGTCGAGCGATACGGTCAGTGCTCGCCGATGCATCGACGTGCGACGAGAAATCGTCAATTGTTGATGGCTGTCCCTGTACAGGGATTCGCTTCCCCTGATTATGTTAGTACTTGAGAGCCAGCTTCTAATGCTCCAGTGACAGCGTTGTAACAAAGCAATAAACAGCATAGTTTAGTGACGCTATCGTTAATATAAAACTTGTAGCGTAAAAAACAATTCAGCCTCGGTGATGGCTTTTTCAAAACCAACTGTCATTATCTTCCAGTACTTTTCAAAGAACGCGATTAGGAAAAAAGTATAAATGAACCCACGTTTTACGAGTAAAGTAACACTATTCCAGCACTCAAAGAAACCATGTAATTTGAAAGGATGTCTAAACAGACAATTTACTTGAAGATGGCTCTCAAAATGCGATAGACAAGTTGTAACTTGAGATTTTTATTATTTTTCTAATGGTGAAATAAATACAGCGTTATATTCATGTGCATGCACACTTTTAGTTGGTTTGGCTGGTTTACCAAACGCATAAAGGTTATATTTGCACAACTCGTAAACAAAATAAATGTTGACCTACTACCATATATAGCTGCGGAAAGCAGGCCTGAGTACTTACCAATATCGCAAAAAACAGTTTGGTGCCGTTCTATGGTGTACAATAAAGACATCCCGCCATAAAAGCAAAACAGATTAACAATAGCGTAGAAAACTATCGCACAAAACCACCTAAATAATTTAAAAGCTTGCCAAAAAAAAAGTACACGCGCTACAAATCCAGGAATGCAAGAAAGTATCGCACGAAATGAAAGAATGTCCTACGGTCACAAACACCTGAAGCAACACTGTGCACGGCTTAATATATTCAAGCTTCTTGCTTTGTGATTCGTTGTTCGGCGATCTTACCGACCCATCGCTGCAATCTGATTGGCTGCGTAGTACACAGTAAGGTGCTCAGGACTCTCTACGCCTTGCGTTTCCTAAACGGTCGGTGACTATGCAGAGCGCAAGCTCATCTCCTTTTGGCAGGGGTTGCGGTGAATTTGACCATATTTCTCGCTTTATAACTTCAAAGCCTCACAAATACTGCATTATGTTTCTGCAGATTCTGTTATTACATATTATAAACGTTAATATCGGAGAGTTTAAAGAAATTTAAAGATGTCTTTTTGTTTCTAAATGATTTTCAATATAATGCATCTTAGTTACCATGCCCCTGTGTGAACAATTCTTGAAACTTTCTGCCGCTAACCAGAACAATGACAATCCATGCACAAATGAACTGTATACAGAGCAACACACTGGCAAAATTTGAAGACTTTAGCCTTTATAAATACGGAGGAAAAGAAACTTTATTTCAGAGCGTTATTGCGCGATGTGCCGTATTTTGGGGATTTTGTTGACTAAATAACAACCCTAATTCTCGGCGGTTATTACTTTGTTGTCAATGCTTCCTGTGCCTAATTTGTCAGTAAATTTTTTTAGACTCGTAGCCGGAAAAGGGTTTTTGGGGAAGCCGCCCAAAATGCCAACATCGCGCGATACGCAGAACGCGCACGTGATTGAGAGGGTGCTTAACAATTTTTTTTTCGGAAAGACAATTTTTTTTCTTAAAACAAGGATTGTATTTATTTCACTTGGGATGAAGCCAGCAAAATATATATATATTTTTTTATCAAAACTAGAAATGGTCACTGGACACGGGTGTTTGATCTTATCTGAAAACACCCTGTAGACACCACAAACAGCTGGTAATGGCTTGTTCGAGCCAACAATTTCTGAACTATAAGTGTGCAGAGTACCGCACTCTTACTATAAACAAACGACGCAAAATTCGTTTTTTTTTGTATTGCTATTTCTTTATAACAGAATTCCCGTAACCAAATTTACTCGAGAAGTGAAATGAGCACTTGAGTCTGAAGCATAATAGCGTCTGTCGCAAAGTATTCCTTCGAGTAGCAGGAGGAGGAAAGTCGTTGTACACAGCTTCATTCAGCTACCGAAGAATGCGTCTAGTTAAAAAAAATAATAAACAGCTGGTATGTTTATATGGCGGCGTAATATTTAGTGGTAAACAAGGCTGTCCCTAGATTAAACTGATTTGTTAATCGTTATCTCCCTCCCCCAGTCTCTCTCTCGCTCCCAAATTACTTTAAAATAACGCAGAGTATAAAACGAGAAATCGTCGACACTTTGACAAAATGTGTTGTTACAACTTAGCTGAAAACCTCTTGTACCTCCAAGGCGGAAAAAAAGGGTAGAAACACGTTGGAAATTACCAGAGAAAGTTTCGCTTGAGTTGCACCTGACGGCCCACACTGTCGAAGGTTTCTGGTTGGAGCACTTTGCAGGCTTCCGCTCTTTTCAGTGACGTGAATGGAGGGAGACAGCGTGACACATCGGTCTTTTCGGTGGCCATGATGGGGACAGCCGACCACCGGAATTACAGGAGCCCGGAACTGATAGCCCGCCTCTATCCATCAGTAAAAGGGCGGGAGACATTTCCGAGTTGGAACATCGACAGCTCTTGGGACATCCTTCGCCATGTTTCAGTGTTCCCGGAGAAAAAAAATCAAAGGAGGACGAAGACGCTATTGTTATTTTGTTTTACATGCGTTCTTTGTATTGATGGCGCCCATATTGAAATAGCGTTTTCAGGAAAACAAAATAAATCTTGACCACTCTTTGGTAGCTGATAATACAATTAAAATATCTCTTCGATAACACGTGGAAAGAAAAGACCGGAGAAGGTATTTTCTTCTACAGCTACACTTTTGTGTTTTAGGCTCTTGTTGTTTTAAGGTTATGTACCCTCAAGTCAAATTATTAATTTAGCAGTAATACCAAATCATAAGTTTTTTTTTATTATTTAACTAATGTTGCATTATTTTGTGCCTAGGTAGCAAATTTAGACTGAAAACTCAAATTCGCCCTAACAACGTTAGACAAAATCCCACTTAACCATTTCATTACTAATAACAGTTCGATTTTCTATTTTTTTAATTACTAAGGCTGCGGTGTTTGTAAAAGGTCAAGAGGCTTAGTAAATGCGTGTGGTGCGACACTGAAAACGAATGACAAAACCAACAACAGAGGAAAAAAATATTTAGACGTGCAAAATAAACAAATAAATTCTGGAGAGATCCATTGGATCCCCGAAATTCGACTACACAGGCAGCGCCATCTATTACGAAGCTCTCGCAAACGATGAACCGTTTTACTTTTCGTGCTGAATGAACCCGATCTCTCGACGCAAGCGTTGAAGGTTTCTGCCAAAACCCAACGCGGGTCCGATCACTGTTTTATGTACTACTAAAGCATCAACTACGCCACCAGCCACGCTGATTCACAACCGTATGTAATATTTCCTCCGTTGCTCTGTACCTTCCTTATTCGCTCAGTGTTCGAGAGCAGGTAGCACGTACGTCTGAATAATTTATCATGTATGCATCTATACGTTCATTTGAATTATTCAATCACGTTTGACATTATGTTAAGTTTTGCCACATTACCGACAATTCTTGTTTATGGGCACATATATATAAAGATATGATGATGTTGGTGATTATGTTGAGACTCCTGTTATTGGTTAAACCGCGAGCGTATTGTTTACAGCGCCTGCTGAACGAAACGCGTGTTCTGCATTTTAAATACACATGTGTATATTTAGGTTCGTAGAACCGTCCCTTATAAGGGCATATGCAAATATTACTTTTTTTTCCTCATATTAAGTTCCTTTATATTGAGACCGATTCGCTCAAATTATGAATAATTTAAACAAGGTTCACAAAACATAGTGGTATTTCACCCCAAAAGCATAAATCGATTTGAAATCATAAGTTAATACCCACGTTTCAGAAATCAAAAAAAAAAAGCTTCAGAATACTTGAGAAGATAATTTTACAGTTAACATTTTTAATTTGAATAGAGCACACTTAAGCTCTGGTACAGCAGTACGCCATTTCTCTCTGCCTGTGTGTTCGTTCTCATCTTTTATGGTATCCTCCGTCTTCCACGCCTCACAGATTCACTGGCTACGCGGGCCTACTTTTTGTTTTGTGTGCGATTGTGTTTTTTTCCAAAATATTTTAAGTTAAATAGACTGGGTGAAGTTCACACACCGTATTTGCTCAAGTAATTGCAGCACGTTTGATGTAACAAGGTCCTTCAGTCTACTTTCCTGCAGAACACAGATACAACCATTCATCACCTTCTGCATTAAGAAAACGCAGCGAAAAAGGTTAAGGGCACGATTCTGCACGAGAACGCAATCTGAGCAGATAGCAGTTTCGAGTGACTACGTTAATCTCGAAACCTTAAATCGCTGCAGTTTTTCTTCCGACGCGTTCATTGACTATCCCCATGCCCTGCCGGAAAGAAGAACCTACAGGTTATGTTTATAATAACGCGGAATTACTCTGAGCAAACACGATATATGTTTCATTGAACCATGGTGTTACTACACTTATCAGTACCGGGTTTTCAGTATCATCTCGTGCGTCATGCACAGTTTTTTTCTCTATACACATTGTTCTCTACTTTTAACTGTAGCGGTTTTGTTCTTTTTGCATTTTCTTTATTTTAGTTGTTTATATTTCTTCCTCCTTTTTGGCGTTTTGACAAACATTTTTCTGATTTTATGTTCTTCACATTCGAGTAGAAGAGGTTTCGTCTTGAAGCATTCAACTATTGCTGTTCTAGCGTTTTTTTTTTGCCGGCATAATAATTGAGTGAAAATAATACTTCACGCTTCACGAAGAAACGAAGCCTGAAATGTGTCCATGGTAATCGTAGTAGCCTGCCTCAGTTTTCAACAGAATGCTAGTAGTTCTTATGAATAAAATAAAATTGAAACCGGACGCTGATCGGCCATTATGAAGTTAGAAGGAATGTAGTTGTCAGTCATTGGAAAAAACGACAATTTCAAGCTTTGTTTTAGCGACAGGAGATATCCATTTTATCTAAGAGCCATGTACATTTTGCGAAAGCTGCTTTTGATATTTAAACTAACAATAAACATAACTCACTTACTTTATGTAAGTCTAAATTCCCAAAACTCTCTCACTGACGTTGACTTTTGTGGGCACCGATAACGAATCCTTATGTCCTAGACTGGTGGAGTAGAGTTAGCAAAAAGCTGAGTAGGCTTCGGTGACAATGGACAATACCTCGAAACGCACTCGCCACTATTTCTGGCTGTTCAGCAGATCTGCATTCCTAGGTTAAGAATATCGCCTACATAACAACTAGCCTAAACAAGAGAACACACGCACAAAAAAGTAATTGTGCCGTCAAACTCATAGGCAGTTGAAGGGAGCCTGTTAAAGGAAATCTAGGGAAGTTTTAAAAAAAGAGTTACAGGTGACGTTGAGTTACCGGAGCGAGAATGTTGTAGATCTCTGTATATTACGTCACGATTTCCTCAACCAAACACGCCGGAAATGAGGGCTTCAACTCTATTTTCATATGTTGTTGTATGGCTGCTTAGTACATCGACCTGAAATATAATAATGATTTTCGTGATCCTCGAGGTCAAAGATGATTTAATCGTTTTAATCTGAATCGTTCCTTGGCTTGGTGCTCGGCATTCCGTGAAGCCCAGATACAAGGGTGGCCGCGGGGCTCGACATTGATTGGTTGACAAGTGGGAGAGGAGAGTGAGGTGCTTGACGCTGATTGGTTAACGGGAGGTCATGTGACCCAAGGGGTAGGCCAGGAGGAGTGAGGCAGGCGAGGAGAGCTCCACCACCTGTGCGCACTGAGTGACGGGAGTTCGCGGGTATGGAAAGCTCTGAAAGATCGCCAGGTTTATCAGCCCGATTAGCGGTAGTATCACTTCAATATAGGACTAACTACCAAGTGTACCCATAATACGCGTTAAACTATATCATGAAACCGCCGTGAACGTAGGCGTCTGGCGTCTGGAATCTCAGAATATCGCTAAACATCTGCGATACTAGAATTTTTCGCTTATACAACACAATTGCCTGGCGAATATTCCATCTTTTGTTTTCTCTAATACAGAAATGTATTCGTTTTCCTCTAGGCGGATCAAGGACGTATCACAAAAAAAAACAAGAAACAGTTGTATTCTTACGAACAGACGGCCTTTAATGCTTCACATCTGCTTACCTAGTTTTTAAGTTTGTATTTCTTATGCTGAATTCGCGAGCTCTCGTTACAGTGAAACTAAAATGCCGTAAGGAGCTGCGAACACGGCGCATGTGCAGGCACCCGTTTTCTAAGAGCAAAACGTCTACGCGCGTTTTATTCCACAGCCAACGTTTTCTTCAAACCACGCGCTCCACACCCAAGATTCTGGTTCATGGCCCGGAATATCTCTCGCAAAAACTCAAACTGTATCTAAATATTGGAGCTTGGACATGTATGTAAGCTTAAAAACGTAGTCCCTCGCGTGTGAACTCTAACACGTAAAAGTAATTAAATGTGAGCTTCAACTCGTCGGCACGCACAACAAATTTGTACCCAAACTGAAATGTTACTTCAACCTTGTAGCTTCAACATAAAAGTAACCCCAACGCAGCCTCTGGGTGTCACCCCAAACATGTAAGT